>VNJZ01003749.1:0-72963 GCA_008042795.1 Drosophila asahinai
TAATCTTTATATGTATCAGTATATGATATCCATGAATTGATTTCTATAAATTAAAAAATAATAGGTTTTTTTTATTTAATCGATATAATCGGTGTTATTTTCTAAAATATCGAACAAATCAATGCACTGAGAATGGATTTTTTCCCAGTTCTAGTTCTCGATCAAGTGCCTTTTATCTCCTATTCTTTCCTCTATCGATATATCGATTACACTATCGATGTATCGGTTACACTATCGATAATACATAAATAATCTTATTTGTTTACAATGGGTTTTAATATTTTTTGGTTTTAGCTGCACTAAGTTTCTCCCCCCTTGTGAGTTTATTAACTTGTGTTGCGTTACTCACTGCCTAAGCTGCTTTAGTTTAATTTAGTTTATTTACTTAGTATTTGTATGCAACTGGGGCTGCGCCTGGTGAAAGGCGCCTACGCAGCGATCCATTGTGCTGGGGCTGCTTCTCGTATGCTCGCATTTTCTTATTTTCCCATTTCCCATTTTCCCGCCTGGTGGCTAGCTGCTCAAGTTAGCATGACCAGCGTCAGACTGCTGATAACTGCTAACCCACATAGACTCATAAATAAATTTGTTCAATTCCAGCGAACAAGAAAGCCAAGCTGCTCAATGCCAGCGGCGGCGGCGGTGGCGGCGGTGGCTCCACACCGAAGGAGGCCGAGTCCGCCGGAGCTGGCGGTGGCTCCCAGGCGGCGGCGCGAAATGGCATCTATGGCTACTCGGAGGGCGGCGGCAAGGGTCAGAGGAGCAACGGCAACTACCAGGGCTCGCAGCAGCAACAGCACTACCAGGCCCAGCAGCAGCAGCAGCTGCATCACAGTCACCAGTACACGCCCAGTCTGTACGGGGGCGGCTCCTCCGCCGAGGATCACTACGAGCTCACCCAGCACCAGCAACAGCAGATTTACGGGGAGCCCGGCATGGGCAATCCCGTGGCCGGGGGACAGCGGACGGGCGGACCCAATCTGGTCAACAAGCAGCTGGTGCTGCCGTTTGTGCCGCCCAGTTTTCCCAATAAATCACAAGACGGCGTGACGCACCTCATAAAGCCGTCGGAGTATCTCAAGAGCATTAGCATCGACAAGCGTTCGTGTCCATCCTCCGCCCGGTGAGCACTTATCCCCCAGTCCCCAGTCCCCCTAATCCCCATCCAAGTCCAAGTCCAAGTCCAGGTCCGAGTCCACTTTCAATTAGCAGATGGCAGCCGTTTTAATTGTGCTGCACATCTCGTGCAGCGCCTGTTATAATTAGTACCGGCGGTACAGTTGCCGTTGCCTCGCCTCAATTAGCCGAAAAACTAAAGAAAAAACTGGAAAAGAGCTGGCAAAAAAAAACAGCTAAGATACATGGCTGCCAAGACGCTTGGCTGCCTGCCGCTGGGCAATTAGCAGCTTGCTGCCAGTGATGTCGCTTTTTTAGGCAAACAAATTAAATATTTTAGATTTGAAATTCCTAAAAAAAAAATTAAGGGAATATTTTAAATGAATATATTCTATTACTTTTTTGTTGCTTGATTTACCCAAGTAAAATTAAACTTGACCTTGTCAAATATCAAATTTAAAGCCTAATTTAGGCTTATCTCTTAAAAATGCATTCTTAGTTTTTAAATTAAAATATCAGGGTTTATTTTGCTAATTTTTTGTTTTAGTTTATCTATTGTTTGCGTACATATTCTTAAACTCTTTAAACTTCCAAACCTCTTAACATTTTTTCGGCAAGAAAAAAAAACCTCTAGTTCCACACAATTTAAAATCAATTAAAATATTTATATATGCGGGGGAAATTAAGTTTAGTTAAGAGAGCTAAATGTTCTTATTTAATTTACTAACGCCTCATTTATATTTATTTTATAAAATTGTTTTTAAGTTCAGTTTGAAAGCTTTAAAGGCAGTTGTTGAAAGCTTGTTTGTGAGCCATAGTGCATTCATCCCAAATGATAGTTTAGCATTCTTGCAACGATTTAATTAATAGAGAATAATTAATATAGAATAATATTAATAATATAGTAATAACATAATGAGTAGCTATAAAAAAAAATACTAATTTAGCTAGATAAAAGCTAAAAATCCAAATATTTGGTCCGCCGCTCAAGAGTGCATGAAATTTTATGCGTGCCACTTTGCGGCCTTCCATTGCTTTCTTGGCAATGTGGCAGCAGCAGGTGCAACTGCAACTCAGTTGCAATCCGAAGATGATACTGCGAGCACGCCACGCCTGGCGCAGGTCCGTCTGCATCCTCCCAGGCCGTACCCCATACCCATTTCCGAACCCAGCCTGTGTGCTCCAGTGAAAGTTGCCTCTAAAACAATGTCTCTCCACAGCTCCACGGATACGGAGGACTACATGCAGATACAGATCGCCCAGCAGCAGCAGCAGGTGCACCTCTCGCAGCATCCACAGTCGCATCAGCACCTCCAGCACCCGCACCCACATCCACACCCACACCCACATCCGCACCATCAGCACCATGGAATGGGCGGCGAGCAGCCACCGCTGCCACCGCCTCCGCCGCCGCTGCCCCACGGAATGCTGCCGCCCCAGCCCCTGGCGGCGCTGATGAACATGGCAGGTGGTGGCGGCCAGGATGCCACCATGTCTGGCAAGTCATCGCACAAGCCCAAGAAGAACGGGGCGACGCCCAACAGCCAGGACACGGCCACCCGGAAGCAGCACCAGCCGCTCTCGGCCATCTCCATACAGGATCTGAACAGTGTCCAGGTAAGATAGGGATCCGGAGTCACAGAGAAGTTCAAATATTAAGGCTGGCGATCCCCTTGCAGCTGCGCCGCACGGACACCCAGAAGGTACCGAAGCCCTACCAGATGCCCGCCCGCAGCCTGAGCATGCAGTGCCTCACCTCCGGCACGGACACATACCTCAAGTCCGACCTGATCGCCGAGCTGAAAATCTCCAAGGACATACCCGGCATCAAGAAGATGAAGGTGGAGCAGCAGATGGCCAGCCGGATGGACTCGGAGCACTACATGGAGATCACGAAGCAGTTCACGGCCAACAACTACGTGGATCAGGTGAGTTGGCGCCGCACATTGTGTGGCACACTCGCCTATGGCAGCGATGGCTAAGTGGCGGGGCAAAGATCTACTTGCAGATACCCGAGAAGGACCAGGCCGGCAACGCGATCCCCGACTGGAAGCGCCAGATGATGGCCAAGAAGGCGGCCGAGCGGGCCAAGAAGGACTTCGAGGAGCGGATGGCCCAGGAGGCGGAGTCGCGACGCCTCTCCCAGATACCGCAGTGGAAGCGCGATCTGCTGGCGCGTCGCGAGGACGCGGAGAACAAGCTGAAGTAAGTGGGTGCGAGTGGCAGGTGGCAGAGGGAGGCCTGGCCTCACTGTCCTTCTCACCTTCTTCCAGGGCGGCCATCTACACGCCCAAGGTGGAGGAGAACAACCGGGTGGCGGACACCTGGCGGCTCAAGAACCGCGCCATGTCCATCGACAACATCAACATCAATCTGGCGGGCATGGAGCAGCACTACCAGCAGATCCAGTACCAGCAGCAGTGCCAGCAGCCTCTGCCTCAGCCTCTGGTGGCCAACAAGGAGAACCACCACGATGCCAAGTCCGATCCGGATCAGGAGCAGCAGCAGCAGCAGCAGTCGGCCCAGGGCATGTCCCCCGAGAACCTGGAGCAGCCGGAGGGCCAAGGACCTACTGAGGATGAAGAGGAGGAGGACAACATTATCCCCTGGCGGGCGCAGCTACGCAAGACGAACAGTCGCCTCAGCCTGATCTGAGTCCCCCTCTCCCCCCAAGTGGTGCATTTTTTTTTTGTTTTTTTTTTTCATAAATTAAATAAACATAAAACATAATACATAAAACATAAAGCATGTGCAATTATAGACCCTTAACAGTATGCCCTAATGGCTAAGCTTAAGTTAAAGCGAAGGATAACTAGCTACTTACATTGTACTATATGGCATTATTCGTACTCCTAACTATACAATCTTATTTTTTTTTTTATTCAAAAATAATATTAATATTGTTATTCCTACGGGGCTGATTCGTGCAGATATATATACATATATATTTAATCTCAACCGCTATCCTTGAGCTCTACTCCGGTGTTGTACTCTTATCATATATCATACTTGTGTGTGTTTTTTTTTATTATATTATTATTTTCTCGTCGTGACTCGTCTTGAATTTATTAAGTAATGACCTTAATTTAATTGTCTTGGCTAAGCATTTTTTAATTGTTATTTGTTTTTATATATGCGGCTCAAACAATATTATTATTAATTATAAAAAATACCCATTTACATATTACATCTATGAATAAACAAGCGAATGAACGAATCAATAAATATATATATTATTAAAACGATCTTAAAGGTTTTATCAAATCAAACAGAGAGGACAGTTTTAATTATTGTATTAATTAGTGTGTAATATGTAGTTGTGCCTGCTCAAGCTTTAATGTATATTCTTAACAAATTGGTGGCTTTCGGGCATTGGTTGAGTCTGGTTTGATGTAAGGGTGTATGGAAGCCGGTCCTTGCTTCAAATTCACGCCTTCCTGCTTCCTGCTGCTGCTGGAGCCGCCTTATCCTTCTCGTCCTCATCCAAAGTGAGATCAATTGTTTTCAGCGGCATGCACCCACTGCGCTTAACATTCGGAGTTCGAGTTCCCTTCATTTCGTGAGCGGCGATTAAGGAGTTCAGCTTTTGAGCGTTCTGCTTGTGCTCCTTGTGGAGGTTGCTTATCTCCTTGCAAACCTGGTCCATCTTCCTGTTTAACGCGGCCACATCTCGCTGGCGCTTATCCAGGAGAGCGAGCATGCTCAGCAGTATTTCCTTATTCGTTTCAGGCTGGTTGCCACGGTCCATGTTTTTTGTTTGATTGCCGCTTGCTTTTTACCTCTTTCGCTGTAAAGGCGGGTTATTGTTAACAATAAACAAATAATTTAAAAAAAAACTAAGTACTGGCTATTGCTTACTTTAAAATCTGGCGCCTGGTTTCTTTTTCCTCCTCCCAAGTTGGATTTTCTTTAAAGTTTTTGTAGATTGCAATTTGCTCAATAATTTTCGGAAAATTTGAGCTCGTATGTCTGATGACACAAGTTGTCGTCTTTTGCAGCTGTCAGAAGTTTCTGGTAATTTTCTTAGCAATCAGCGCCTACTTCTTTTTATCGAAGTCATCAGTTTTCTTTCTCCGTTATCGATACAGGACACAGGATGTCAAATGTTTCTGAAATCTAATTTTGTGACGATTAATAGTAACGTTAACAAAAATAAATTCCAAATAATTCAACTAGTTCCTAATTCGACACGCTGCTCTTTAGTTTCAAGGCTAGCTATTTTACAGCTTAGTTCTACGGCTCTCCTTGCGCACCACAGTTTCGGTGCTCATCGTCACTACGTGGACTGCCATCCACAGTGATTCTTGCAGAGTTGATGCGGTTGCAACAGCTGACTTTAACAGTTGGTGTTTTAGTACTAGACTGTAAGTTAACATTTGCGGAATGTAACATAACAGCTTATAGCCTTGTCCCACTGCTACATATTTACGAAAATGGACCGTTGGTCCATTTGAACAGCTGATCCGGCTTTGTTTACATTTGAATTGGGACGGCGTCCATCATGGCGCGACCGAAAGCGGTAATTTCAGGCTTTCTTTTGCGGCGCTTGGATGATATCGACACCGTGTTCTCTTCAAATTTAACCGACCCATTCAATGACTTATTAATATCCATGCTTTGAGCTTTGAAATCTTGTATAACAAAGAAAAAATAAGGTGTTTTCTGCCGTGACTGCAAAGCAGAAATATTTCCCTGCCACAGCCTAAGAAGCATCGCATTATGCAGTAAGCATAATCTAATCTAATTTATCTAATTTTCGTTCATCTTTTTGTAAAAAATATTAATAATTTCAAAAACAAGACATTGGGGAAGGGATGGAAGGTTTAGGGAAGGAACTTAGGAAATAACGCTTAATAATCGATACTTTTCGGTATTTTTTTTAGTATGCATACGAGTATGTATACGAAGGACCATTTTGGGCACATCGAGCCACTTTTATACTTGTTTTTGTATGCTTTTTGTGTTTTTGTTTTGCAATTAAATCAAAAGTATTAACCATGGCAGTGCCTTGAAGTGCACAAAAGGGCTGGTTTTCTGCCCCCACACGCCCGCTTTCAATATTATAATATAATTTTGCACTTTGATGTAGTGATCAGCTGTCGTGGTGCTTTGATAAGCGACTTGTCCAAGAGTTTTGTTTTGATTGCCGCCTCTAAAAATACCCCCTGGCTAGTTTTGCGGGAGCAACAGTCCACCGGAGATTGTGCAGGTGCACAGCATCGAGGGAACGTGTGCCAGATACGAGGGCCTCTATCTTCGGCCGATCTCGGACCCCACTCCAACGGATCCACCCACAAAAGGAAGCCCCCACCCAGCTATCTGACTCTCAGGTTGTTTCCATTGTTTCCGTGCTGCATAGATAGGGGCAATTTGGTTTCGGACTTTGTGTGGCTTAATTAAACGCCAGCTCCTACATATCAATGGCATATTAATTTACCGAAAACCGAAAAATATACATATGTGCAAATCGGGCCAGATAGATCGGGGCACTCGACCACTGTCCACTGATATGGCGCCGGCGGATCTCCTATATAAACAAACCCCACGGATCGTCCAGCAAACATTCGACAGTGAATCAATCCACCAGCAACATGAAAGTGATCAGCCTGTGCCTTCTGGTTGTGGCCTCGGCCAGCTTCCTCCTGACCACCGTCAGCGTAAGTTTAGTTGCCAAGGAACAAACCTGAACGTATACTTCAAGTGCTATAGTACTTGCTACCTCCTATAGGATCGAGCGGGTATCGACCACGAATGCTCTTGATTTTTGACCGTTTCGAACGGTTTCTTTTTTTTTTTTTGTGGGTGTACGCAGTCTGATAAGCTGAAAGTGTGACAAAAACAAAACGATACTATTTTTTTTACATTTTTTTTCTTGCCAACAAATGGACATTTTGCGAGCTGATTGAAAAATAGTGTTGAGAGTGAATCAAATTTCAAAATCAAGTGCGTGGAAACAATAATTTTTATTTTTTTTTTTAATATGTAATTTTAAAATTAAAGATTTTCTATAAAGAGCGTTTCTGTATAAATAATTAATATTATTAATATTATACTTTTGTCATGCTATTTGCAACGCAGTGAAGGAGACATCAACAGCCGAGTCGATCTAGATCAGGGGTCCGCACCACTACAGTCAAATGCCAACATTGCATTTGTATGAGTGAACATCGAACACTCTATGGCTAGATATGAGAAAAAAAACAGCTAAAATATATTGTTATATGGCAACAAAATTAGCTATAACCTAAAAACTAGCTATTTAACGCTAAAAAAAGCTAAATTTAAACACATAATTACAATTAGTCTTCACTGATTCTTCTGTTCTCTTTTGTGCATACTATGCGTGAGCGGCAGCGACGCCGACTGAGAAAAATCCTATCCCGCGGGATAGGGCCGTGCGGACCCCCGATCTAGATCATATGGCTGGCGAGAGAAGCGATAGGTTGATTTATATGAAAATGTTAAAAATATTTACAAAATTTATATATACAAACTTCGACTTACCGAAGTTAGCTTCTTTTCTTATTTTTTTAATATTGTTTCCTCCCATTTCAGGCCAATGCCATGGAATCCTACGAGAACTCCTATGACGCCGAGTGGGATGTGGCCGCTCTGATCGCCGAGCTCTCGGCTGTCGAGGACATGGATGGCGAGTACATGGATCTCGAGGCCTTCGGCTTCATTGGCGCCTGCAAGAACGTCTTGTGGAAGGGCTTCAAGGGTATCAACGGCACCAACTGCATCCTCAAGGAGGTGGTCAACGTAATGGGCGCCTGCACCAGCTACATCGACAACATCGGCCACTGCACCCTCAACGTGCCCAAGGACATTCAGGCTATTGTGAACAACGCCAAGGAGATGATCACCATCGGCAACTCCATCATCCACCTCCGTTCCCAGCTTTGCGCCGCCAAAACCCCCACCACCTCCACCAGGGGCGTCGTTTCCGCCACCAAGAACTCGTTGAAGTGCTTCGTGAAGCTCTTCAGTGCCGGCATGAGCATGGTCCGCCGCATGAGCCTCATCATCAAGCAGAGCGGCCGCCTGCCCCCCAACACCGCCACCTGCTACCTGAGCGCCACCCACAGCGTGGTCGCCTCCTGCCAGGCCTTCGTGCCCAACATCAACTCCTGCATCGCTAATATGTAAATGTGTAACATTTAAATAAAACTATGAGATTATGAGCAATTCCCGTGGCTTTTCTAATTTATTTCTAATTTATTTCTTACGACCTAGCATTTTGTAGCCTAGTTTTGGGTACCTGCTGGAGGGTTTTCACAGCCCCAGTGATTTCTGAATTTGATTTTTAGCTACTTTCAGGCTTAAGGTCTTTTAACTTGATTTCAAACCCACCCGTGGGACCCTCAAGCATGGTCAAGGGAACAAGCAAAAATGTTAAATCGCAACACTCTTTGGCCTTCAAGAACAAAAACAAACAAACGCAATTTCTAATTTGTCAAATATGCCGATAGATAACACTTTGGACTTTCCCACCGAGACTGGAATTTCTCTACATGCTCACAGTTAAGACTGGCGAAGTAGATATAACAAACAAACAAAGAAAAGTAAGGTGATTACTTGGGGCCTGCAGTCTGCAGTCGATATTTATACATTTGATAAACAATTGATATCATGAATTATCATCATCATCATTATCGTCAGACACTCAATTGGAAACACTGAAATATCAAATTTAGGAAATTAAAATAACTAAATAAATAATTAGAATTCATATAAAGGTGGCTACGGAATAAAACCACGCAAAATGTTGAGATAGGTTGGCTACGTTTACTAAATAAGTAGCCCTCTGCTTGTCTTCAAACGAGATCTTTCTTTCGCGTCTTGAATGAACTCTTCCGGCAAATAAGGGTCCCAAAATTAGCCAAATCAACAATATTTTTATCAATTAAATAGGTGACTTCCACTTGCAATATAAGTAATAAGAGAATAAAGGTAAAATTGCTCAAGTCTTTTATATACGCCAAATAATTATAATATATTATAAATTCAATATTAAAAGAAGTTGGAAAGTTACAGTCCAGTGTGACCAAAGCATTGTGGGTGAAAGTAAATACTACATGGAATGTATGAAGAATGTTTCTAGGAACATGTTGAGCAACATCCAAAAAACACAAATGTTGCTAGGAACATGCTTACACAGATGAATAAGAAGAATACCCAGAAATTTTAACTTCCATATCATCCGATTATACTTACATTTGTAAAGGACGTCAGCTCAAGCCTATTAATTTATTTTATATATTACATTTAGCCCGAAAATAAGGACTTTTTTTTTGTTTTTTTAGGGCGGAAGAGAGCTTGATGGGAAAAAGTAAACTGAGCGAGGAACAGACCCCTTATCAATGATATAAATCTTCCCCTCAATTACATATAGGCCTCGTAATTAACTCATTAACTCGTAATTAATTAACTCGTTTGCGCTTCACACTAAAAGGCAATTTAAAATTGTACATACATTATAATAGTCTACTTCGATACTTCTTAAAATAAATCGCCTCTCGAATTAGCTCCCGACCTAAACAATTTAATTTCATACGTAAATATGAATGATACATTTTATGACGCTCGATCGGCGTCAAAAAATGAATTATGTTATTTTTTGTCATTTCTTGCTATATTCTTTTGTCATTTCTTCGGCAGTTGGCGCTATTATATCGCACAGGCAAGGCTCGAATGCGCCACCTGTCGGCTACAGCTTGCAACAGCAAAAGCAGTGCCTTAGGGCGGTGTGTTAAAGTTCGAACCTTATTGCTAATATCTCCCATGTTTATCATTCGATTTTGCTGAAATTTTCAGAAAACGTCCGCTCTATTTTATTCATTTATTGTATTTATTAACTTTAACCCGAAAATAACGAGTATAGCTTATTTTACGTTTTTTTATGATTTTTGAGAGCGCAAGTGGGAGTGGCCAAATTTTAAAACAAACTTGATCTGCGTGCAACAGATTACAGATTCCAATGTTGTCACCAAATTTGGTTACTCTAGCTCTTACAGTCTCTGAGATCTGTTGTTTCACACGGACGGACAGATAGACAGACGGACATGGCTAAATCGACTCGGCTGGTGATGCTGATCAAGAATATATATACTTTATGGGGTCGGAGATGCCTCCTTCTGCCTGTTACATACATTCTCGGTTGGCACTAACTTATAATACCCGGTACCGGGTATAATGATAATATTTAAAAAACACATAATAGTTATTTTTGAATGCTTTATTGGGTTATAGTGGGTTGTAGTGGCAAGCAGAGCTCCCTAAGAGGTCAGCTGCGAGCAGGCAATGATGTTTTGGGGGAAGGCCGTGTAGTAGGTGGTCAGGGTGTTGATCGCATCGTTGACACAGACGGAGGCATTGGGTCCGGTCTGGGACACCTTGCCGGCCAGCTGGACGGAAGACTGCACCTCCTTTTTGAGTTTCCACACTGCGCCCAGAGTCTTCACAAAGCAGCTGTTTGAGATCGTGGGATCCTCCGCTTCCGTCTCGGAGGCACAGACTCCGGTACTCAAATTGACGATGCTTGTGGCCTGCTTGTAGATCTGAATGTTGGCGTTGATCAGGTTGGTCAAGTCCTTGCTGGCCGTCACACCGCACTGGGTCACGTCGGATTGGAAAGTGGCGGCACTATTCTGGATGCCACCGACCCACTTGATCGCACAGTTGAATCCCTTGATGCTGCGCAGGGTCACCTTGACGGTCTTGTAGGTTAAGGTTGCGACGCCGAAGTCCACGGGCGCCACCTGGCCATCGGTTAAATCGGCCAATTCCGGCAAGGAGTCCTCGCTGGCAGAGGGCACCACGACGGCATTCACCTGGAATTTACATAAATCATAAATTCTACGAGCAAGAGGGCTAATCGGGCTGTGAACAATAACTCATTTATAGCTGTTTGTTATTATTATTCAATAAATATATTATTCGATTTTAACTAAACTCACGCAGAGCAGGCACACGGCCAGAGCAAAGATAGTATACTTCATGTCTTTGTTGTTTCAAACAAACTGTATCGACCCTCATCGGTGCTGGCCCTTTTATATGGTTTTTTATCGCTTAACCCCAGATATGTCATCAATCTTAATTTCAATTTAGGCGATAAGAGGCTTCACTCGGATCTATTCCAGCTGAAAATATTCATTTTATCTTTCACAAAATACAAACTCTACATAATATATGAGTAGTTGATGCATTTTTTAACATGTATAATTGTTGTTAGATATCGTATATAATATTTACTCTAGTAAAGCAATTATTATTACAGAGATTAATAAATACAATTGGTAAATTCAATCAGTACGAAGTTGTAAGATATTACTTAAATCAGAAAAAGGATATGGAAGTAGCTTGAGAACCCATAGAAATCTATGGGGCTTGAGGGGGTTAATGGCACTGTCTGGGTTTCGGTACTCCGATAACGCGGTAAGCCCTAATGTATCTATGAAAATATTTAAAACCCTTTAATGAGAACGAGCACCCGACGAATGAATTGATAACGATGGGCCTTAGAGGCCAGTAGCTTCATTAATATTTAATACCATTTCCCATAATTTCATGTGATATTTATAGGCTGCTTCAGTTATTAGTTTCGTGGCATTAAATATATTATAGTAATTCGTGGCCTACTTTTAGGCTAAGTTACTATTTAAAATAAAGAGCGCTCCTGTAAGGGAGTGAAACATCTTGAAATTAGCTGCCTGATAATTTCAGTTGCATTATTCCGTTGGGTGCATCCAACTTAACATCCTTTTGAACCTACGCGCCTCATATCAGTAGCATTTATATGACTGCGAGCGCGGCCCCTCTTAGCAAGGTCGGTACGCAGATAAGCTAGAATACTAGAATGAATATCGCGCTATATTAATAATTAATAATTTATAATAATAATTAAAATTAAATATTAATAAAATAATAAATCGGATGAGTCTTCGCCAGGGTGGCGCGACAGAAAGGAAATATCTGAAGGTAATTGGAAACAAATGGATAGATTTTCAAAGTTCCAATTGCGGACAGCAAGGGTATACAAACTTCGGCCTACCGAAGTTGGCTTCCTTTCCTGTTTATTGTTAACAATGATAAACCTCATTGCTAATCTTATGTCCATAAAATAGAGCAAAGGGATCCTGTGTCGAAAACGGAGAAAAAAAACGGATGACTTCGATAAAAAAGCTGGCTAAGAAACAGTTCGACTGAGGAGTAGGCGCTGATTGAAAAGTAAATTACGAGAAGCTTTTGACAGCTGCAAAAGACTACAATTTGTGTCCTCAGACATACGAGCTCAAATTTTCCGAAAATAATTGAGTAAATTGCAATCTACAAAAATTGTAAAGAAAACCAGTCGCCAGATTTTAAAGTAAGCAATAGCCAGTTCTTAGTTAATTTTTTGTTCTCATTATTTGTTTATTGTTAACAATAACCCGCCTTTACAGCGGAAGAAGTAAAGCAAGCGGCAATCAAGCAAAAAACATGGACAGTGGCAACCCGTCAGCATTGAATAAGGAACTAATGCTGGGCATACGTGAACTCCGGTATAAGAGCCAGGGAGAAGTGGCCGTATTATGCCGTACAGTTGAAAAGCTGATCAGCGAGGTCCGCATCCTCCAGATGGGGCACCAGAGAAACGCTGATAAGCTGAACTCTTTAATCGCCGCTCACGAAATGAGGAAAACTTGGAGGACTAAGCGCCGTAGGTGCATGCCGTACCACCGTACCAATGATCTGACTCACGATAAGATGGATGACGATGATGACGAAGAGGAGGAGAAGCCGGCTGCAGCAAAAGTTACCCAAGAAGATGGTCATGCTTAAGGAAGTGCCAACGCTTCTATTCGCAAGATGGCCGATGATGAGGTGCTGCTTCAACAGCTTCATCCGGTAGCCGTAAACACGTGAATTTAAAGCCAGAATCCCTCCTTCCATTCTCACCGCCTTCCATACACCCATACACCAAACCAGACTCCTATAATAAACCAAAGCCCGAAAGCCACCAATTTGTTAAAAATATACATTAAAGCCTGAGCAGACAACTACATATTACACACTAATAAACACACTAATTGAAAGTATCCTCTCTGTTTGATTTGAGCAAATATTAGGTCTATATCGTTGGTCTAATTGGTCTTTAAGTGGCAGCTGCCTGAGGTATATATCTACCCTATGTGACTGAAAGAGAGAGGGGCTTTGGGAACATGGGCAAAAAGGCCTGTAATCGATGGCACATAAAATATGTGATGTGCGCCCATTTACCTCCCTCCGAGGTCCTAGGGCATCGAGCTGAGATACAGCAGAGATTCTTTGTGGGGAACTTTACCAAGTCAAGGTGCTGGTATGGTGAACTAATCGGAGCTTAAGTGCGTTTTTCTGGCACTGAAAGTTTCTTAGGAAGAAGGATTTAAGTCAGTGGTGGTCCGGCAATAATATAATATATTGACACGTTGCAATTGAAATTGTTTAAGTAAGAAATATAACAAACAAACAAAATTTTGTGAGACATATAAATAAATTACAAATAATTCAACTAGTTTCGATTTTGGCACTAAGCTTAAAAATACCTAGCCTTGAAACTAAAGGGCAGCGTGTCGACTCTCTCTGTTTTTTAACGTATTTCTATAAATGTTGAGATATAGCAGTTTGTTATGGTTCTAGAATTACGGTTTTCATTTTTTTAAGATCGGACAACTATATCATATAGCTGCCATAGAAGCGATCGGCCGATTTATATTACCACATTACTAAAATGGTTCGATTTTCAATGATTTCCAATTGCAGACTGCAAGGGTATATCAACTTCGGTTTATCGAAGTTAGTTTTCTTTCTCGTTTAATAATACAACATCTTAAAATACTAAATTGTATGCCAACATGCTTACAAGTATTTTTTACACTGTTGCAGTAGAGCTAGAGCACCTAGAGATTATTTGATTGATATATGGAACAATATAGAAGTAACTAGTAACAATATAGAAGTAACATACACCGTTTAAATTGTGTTTTTAATATGCCAGTATCTTATTTATCCCTTTTTTTTGTCGCTCCCTCCCATGACAATGTGTGCTCGCTTTTTGGACTTGGGGACAAACTAATAATGCATTCAAAATGCCTTTTCCCAAACCTGCCTTTAATATGTCCAAATGCATTTTCAACAACTCGGCGACATTGAGAAAGGAGATAATTGAACAGCCGTTCCCATGGTGAGCATCATCAAATTTTTGGAAAACCGGTGGAGAACCAGGTTCATTGTATACACCGATACACCCAGCTTTTCACGGTACCGAGAAATGTTCCTCTCCATCTTCAAAATGGTTCCTTTCGCAATATCCGCGGCGGAACCTTGGATGATGGAGTTGATGGTCTGGCGCTCGGCCTGATCTGCGGGTCTTGCAGCTTGGCCTTTTTTCTATATTTTTAATTATGAAATTTATTTATTTAAGAAATAAAATTCTTTATTTAGTCTTTGTTGTTCTCCAATTATAATTATTTATTGTATGATGAACGCTTCCTTTAGTTTCTCCATCGGGTTGAGGATGGTGAACATGTTTTTTTTTTTTTTTTGACAATGCAGTATTTGATTTTATGTAGAAAAGGTTAGGTAAATTTCCAGCTTCTTGTAGTAATTTTTAAGCATTAGAAGGCGTAAGAAATGAATTGCTGGCTATTGTTGGTTATTTATTATTTTATTACAGTTTTTTTCTTTTGCTCTAGATATAAATGTGGATTAGGCCTTCTGGGGAAGACTCTAAAAAAAGAAGGCGAGTAGTTTTCTCAATTTCTTAATACCAATCTTTTTCTACACCCAGAAAAATGGTGGACTAATTATTGTTTAGCGTAAACAATTGATTACGTCGCTTAGAAATGGCTTCCGTTACAATTACGTAATACGAGAACAGCCCCTTAAAAGCTGCTAAGAAATATTTTCGATTCCTTGGAGGGATTAGCTTTTGACATTCTCCTTACCGGCTCTTTACAATTCCCAACCGGCTATAGCCTATTTTGAATGAAGTTTTTTTTTAAATAGGTTTAAAAATGTTTTTTTTTTTTTTTTTAATTTTTTTTTTTATTTCTGTTAGTGAACGCTTCCTTTAGTTTTCTACCCGCTTTCTCATGGTGCCTATGGTATAGTGATGAATGGTGTAACGTAAGGAATCCCTGACTTGTGGCATTAGTGGCCTGCCGCTCGGCTTGATCTGCGCGTCCTTGAGCTTGGCCTTTTTTCTTTATTTTTATTTTTGTTTTATTTCTTTCTTTTTTAATTTTGTCCCTTCATTATTTATTGTATGGAAGTATTAGCTCGTCGTGTAAGTGGAGAACCAGTTTGACTGAATTCTCCGGTTTTTTTTTTTGTTGCTCTAGATAGAAATGTGGACTAGGCCTCCTGGGGAAACCACTATAAAAAAAGCGCGCCAAGAACTTTACCTCATTAAGGTGGTGTGGAAAATTGTTCGCAAACTCTCTGGAAAAATATGGTTAATTGCTAGGATATACAAATTTCTATATCGGGAATATTCTCTTTGCTTTCCTTGACATTGCAAAGCTATTTCAGGTTCCTATTTTCTTAAAAAAATAAATAGAATTGTAATTATTTACAAGCACTGAGCATTGATCAGCTCAGTGCCTTCCCCTGGAAGCTGCGCATTTTTATTTAAAATGGCGAAAGCTTTGGCGCCATCGCTTTTGCTTAAAAAGCGAAAGCGTTGGGCCTGGGGGCGGAAAAAGCTCTTTCCTTTCCCTCCGGGTCGAGTCCAAGACCTTCGTTTTTTAGCGAGCTTTCATGCCAGGGGAGCTTAACTCGCGTTTAATTAAATAAATTTCGTTGCTTTTTGCTTGAACGCTAAAATTGTTAGTTTATTAATATTTTATTAAATTAATTGAGTCTGGTTTTTTGGGTTTTTGAATTTGCTATTTTTTTAAAGGGTTTATATATGCCGAAACTCTTTTTTTTAATGTTATGGATGAATGTTTCAGTGTTAACAGTACATTCAAACAAGACAAGAAGGCCTAAAAGTAAAGAACAACTTTCTACAATCAAGAAAAATATTTCTTAAAAGTAGGGTAAATTGTTCGAAATTCAAAGACAAATTTTCTTAGATTTAGGGCGATTTTTCTTAATTTTAGGGCGAATTTCTAAAATTAAAAAATACACGTGCTCACACATTTAAGGTTATTTATCCCAACATCTTTGTATAGCTTATTTATATGGGTGTATACACAGTCTGCCATAGGCAAACTAACTTCTCATATACGAAATACATCACACACGTCTTAGTATTTTACTCTTTTGACAGAACTGCTAAATTTTATTAAATATTTTTATTTACTGCTGAAATTTTATGAAAAGACTATCTGAAAAGTCAAATAAGCATTAGAAAAACAACTTTGTTGAATATCGGATTTAATTAACTTTATTTTTTAATCAAAGGGCTTAAAAAAAATAATAAAGGGGCTTACCTAGCTCAAAAAAAAATCACGTTGCCCTGATCAGGAGTCGAACCGCCCTCCCCTTGTAAATTTACAAATGCACAACCCATTAGCGGTCTAAGCCACGTCTTTCTAGTTTTTAGGAAACTTTTCTTTTTCCTAGAAAACATTTCTAAACTTTAGAAAATATTTATATTATTTAGGGTTATTTACATTTTATGGTTAGGGTACTAGATTTTAGGAAATGTATTTCTGAAAAATTCTGTTTTGGCAAGCTTTTCTAGTTTTCAAAAAATTATTTCTAAAAATAAGAAATATTTTTCTTAAGCTTAGAAATTCTTTCTTATTTTATTTCTGTAATATAGAAATGAATTTCTTATTTCAAGAAAAAATTCCTTGTTCTTAGGTAAATATTTCTTGTATTAAGAAAAAATAAATTTCTATGGCGATTTTCTTGAAAATAGGGCGAACATTATTATGAGTGTAGAGACGAACTTTTCAAATATAAAACTTTTACAACACTTACGAGCTAGCGTGTTTTACAACCATCGTTGCCGACTGTATTTTGGAGTTTTGCAGCACATGCGTACCTTAACGGAAAATGAAAATTAAATTCAACTATTATACAAGAAAAATGTTAGCCAGTAAAGAAAATCAAATGTAAAACAATTGTAGACTGTACTAAACTCAAAGAAAATTGAATATTAACACTCCATTAACAAATAACTAAGAGCGAGTTCGCAAATTGGGAATAACTTTTCTTTTCTGTATGTATCTCCTCCCTTAAATGAAAAATATAAATATTTGTTTCTTTTATTTTGTTTTAAAAATAAAAAATATTAAATTGTATAAGCTGGTTCCATTGCTGGTTGCTCCTTGTAGGGGTCCATGATAACACAAAAACATCGTCCTCGGAGGATAGAGCTCTCCATCAAAGTTATTTCTTCACTTCACTTAACATTAGTTTTATGACACTAAATCTTGTATTTAAATAGACCAGGAATAGCCAAAGAAAGTTATATGTAAAACCTTTTTAAATGGGTACTGTTGACAAGAAAAGCAGAGGCTGGCGAAAGTTCTGACTAAATCCCCGAACAGTTTGAGCTGTCACCTTTCCCTACAGTCATGTTCCCAGTACAGCCCCAAACTCTGACAAGTGCAAACCTTCGACCAGCCAGTTAGAAACAAAAAGTAATATTTTTCAATACCAAAACTGGCGAAATGAGCAATGCCAATTCGAACTCGCGCCAGGGCTGCTACAAGTCCAATCCGATCAGCAGCCAGAGCTCGCGCACGCACCGCCATCAAGTGGCCAACGAGCTCCGCAAGTCCAAGAGGGAGGACCAGAAGCTAAGGTGCCGCAATATCGACTTGGAGGATCCTACTGGCCAGTCTGCTGGGCAGCTGTCCGTTAATGAGATAGTGGGGGATGAGGAGCGCCCATTCCATGCCAAGCAGTCGGCTCGGAAGATGCTAAACCGGAAGCGCGATCCACCCTTCGACATGATCGGCCACGATGTTGGGCCCATTTGCGTACGGTTCGGGCAGGAGCTGGCTCCGCAGAACGGAACTCACAATGTTAACCAACCCAAGTCACCCGAGGATGGCCACAAGTTCTAAGCATAACCAGGAGACACAGGCAAAGAAGATGCTATTGACCAACTTTCACCGACAACGCCACTGACCACATCGGATTCTGAACCAGACTTGCAACCTGTATCCTCTTATTACATGATTTTTACACATTCCCCAGCATCGCCCATTCTGCACTCTCGCGATGTCTGGCAGCGCTAAACTTTGGCTTTCTAGCGTTGCCACCTTTGGGGAAACCATGCTGACTTACAATTATATACACAGCCAGCCACATTACAATTAAATACTCGTACATTACCCATTTTATACAAAATTAAAAAGTTAACATGCAATGATTATAGAAATGTTTCGTTTCCCAAACTATTTATGTTAATACACTGTATTAACTGAACTCAGGCCTTGCCTGAACTACCTACCTAACTAGTTCGTGTGTACAGTACTTCCTTGATTGACCCTTGGGTAATCGAAAGCCGAACCACGTAGTATACTTGTATGGGCACTCATTGACTGACCCTTTGATTAATAAACGCCGCACAACAGAGTAAATTTGAGTTTTCGACGTTGTTGTCTAATTTGCTTCTGTGGAGCGATGGGTAGTCTGCTGGACTATGAATCTGAAGGTCCCGACCTTGCGTCCGAGACGTAACAATTGTTTAGAAATGCTGTGAGTATTCTTATTAGAATTTATATATAATATATAATTAAATACATTAACTTACACAAGCTTTAAACAAAAATAAAATAAATGTATTATTCCCATGTAAAATGTAAACAAGTAAGAAAGCTACAGTCGACTGTGCTCGACTGTGAGATACCCGGTACCTAAACGATTGCGCTTCACACTAAACGGCAAATTAAAATTGTACATACATACATTGTACATACATACATTGGCGCCATTATATCGAACGGCCAAGGCTCGAATGCGCCACCTGTCGGCTTCAGCTTGCAACAGCAGCGCCTTAGGGGGGGTTTTAAAATTCGAACCTTATTGCTAATATCTCCCATGTTTATCATCCGATTTTACTGAAATTTTCAGGAAACGTCCGCTTCTTTTTTAATCATTTTTTGTATTTATTAACTTTTACCCGAAAAAAACGAGTATAGCTTATTTAACGTTTTTTATGATTTTTGAGGGCGGAAGTGGGCGTGGCCAAATTTTAAAACAAACTTGATCTGCATGCAATAGATTTCAATGTTGTCACCAAATTTGGTTACTCTAGCTCTTACAGTCTCTGAGATCTGTTGTTTCACACGGACGGACAGATAGACAGACGGACAGACGGACATGGCTAAATCAACTCGGCTGGTGATACTGATCAAGAATATATATACTTTATGGGGTCGGAGATGCCTCCTTCTGCCTGTTACATACATTCTCGGTTGGCACCAACTTATAATACCCTTGTACCCTATGGGTACCGGGTATAAAAATGAGCTGAGCTTTTTCACAGTTTAATACAAATTTAAGACGTTCTATACTTACAATAAATACCATTATGTACCATTTATTATTTTAAGTGGCTTTGGCTTTAGGTCACGCATTACCTTAAGTTGATGTCATAATTAACATATTTTAAGGTCAGGAATTACCTAAAAAATCCATTACCTAAATTTTAGGCCGCAGTCAAGCTCCGCAAAACCCCTCCTTTCTGTAACTATTTAAAGGAAATCTTGGGAGTTTTTTGTTTATTTATTAAGTACATTTGTTGGCAATTACTCTCGATCACTCGGATCGCAAGCTCGGGTATAAACGTGCCGCTTCCGTAGGGATTGTCCGGCGTTGCCTCCCTCCAACTTAATGATTGACGAAGGCTCTGGTGGAGAAGTCTATCCTCCGAGGTCAATGTTTGTACCCCAGGTTTTAAATCGAAATAATGAGAACCCCTTGTACATGTTCGTCACTTGAATATTTATTGTACTTCATTTAAATTATTTTGTATTTGAATTTTATACATACTTTTATGGTTTTTAATTTTATCAGCATAATTCAATAATATATTTCTTGTATAGTATAATAATATTTTTATAACACGTTTTTCTGCACTGTGCAATTAATTTGTCCATCAACTATGCAGTTATATGCAATTTGCGAACTCGCTCTTAGTTATTTGCGTGATGGAGTGTTGATATTCAATTTTCTTTGAATTTAGTACAGTCTACAATTGTTTTACATTTGATTTTCTTTACTGGCTAACATTTTTCTTGTATATTCCTTTCCCTTTTCTATTTTTTATTTTTTTATTATTATTTTTTTTTTTTTGTATTTTTGGTTTTCTCAAAATAATCCATGTTTTCAACACTTTTTATAGTATAAGCTGTATACACTTATATTTTTAATGGCATATTAAATAGACAAACAATGATTTATTCTGCAGTAATTTGTTTAAATACTAAATTTGCTATAACAATCAGTAAATATACACATAATTATACATATATATTCTTGTATACATATATATATATATATTTATTTACCACACCCCGCCATCATCGTAGTTAATGACTTGGATACATGCATACATAATAACAAACGCCTGGTTTCACTCTTCACAACTGTTTCTGTTTCTGTACTCATGACCCAGAATTTACATGGCGTTTACTAAAAGCTCTGGAATCTTAGGTTTAAGTATATTGTTTTGCGCATTCCTGTTCTCTAATCAGTGATATGAGCACTAATTATTCAGAAATTAAAGTAAATATTTGTAGGGCAAGGCTACTCACCGCTGTTCGTGTGATGTAGTGTACATTACATTACATGCTTGTGTAATTTTTTATACAAACACAAGTGCTTGCACTCCTCTCTCTCCCTCTCTCTCTCTCTCTCTATCTCTCTCTTTTTTATGTTATCAAAATGGCGATGTGGCAATTTCTTCGCTAGCCGCCCTTATCCCTTAAGGTTTTTCGTTCCCTCTATCTTAACTTTCGCCCGGTACTCAAAGAACAAATATATTTTTAAGTAACTGAAAAATAATCTGCGGAAATCGAAAAAAAAAAAATATATCTATCTCGTTCTCACTTCCACTTCCACGCTTTGCCTGTAATGTACAAGCAAATGGGGAGCACAACTGCTTACGAGTCTTTTTAGCTGCACTCTGAGAGAGGTTCGCATAATTAGAAAAAAAGTGGCAATCGATTTTTCATTTTTTCATTGGAAATAAATTGTATAAGGGGGTAACTGTTAAAAGGGAGATTAATGTTTCTTTGAGTAACGGGGGAAACTGAAGGTAGGTGCAATCTCGACAACCGCCTTGCGTTTTTATCTATTCAAAATTTCTCTCTAGGTAAGCGCATACCATAAAATATGTATGGATACACTTAGTTTAAGCCATTAAAAGATATCATTCAACTGACTGACTGCGCTGACTGACTACTCGAAAACACTCGGAACTAATTCTTGCGATTTTTATGTTAAAGTAATTCATATCTCATTTGCCTGTATTTTGTTTGTAAACTCTTAGTAAACTATTTTTGTTTGGCATAATCGACTTACAACAATTTGGAATACAAAAAAGTAAATATACATAAAAAACAACAATACAATTTTCCTTCTGCATTTACTACAACTTCATTGGTGTTGTTCTAAAAGCTGCTATTATTATTATTCTTATTCTTTTGTTTTTTTGACAACAATTTGGAACTATTGCTGCTGCAGATGCAGATGCTGCCTATTGCCGCCGGATTCTGCTGATTTCTGATTTTTTCAACTCTTTAATTGCTCGGCTCGCATTAAGCAAAGTTTACGGTGGTTTCATGTACATATTTTTGTACGCACGCCCCTCTAGTGGCACATCCTGTCTATCCCTTCGTTCGTTCGATTTGTGTGTGTGTTCGTTTCTCGTTTCGCGTCGTAATATCTTATCTATCCAAACTTTAACTTTACTTTGATTTGCGTAGGTTTCTGAATCGAACTTTGGTACATTTGTATTGTTTTAAAGTTTCGAGTTTTTATAGTTCTTATTGTTTTTATAGCCTTTAGTTTGTCAGCTTTTTACTCTTTAGGTTTTTAGCTTTTTAGTTCCTTAGTTTTGGGTTTTCTTTTGTTAGTAAATTGAAGTAGTTGAAAAATGTATTACAGCATATAGAAAGCACAAAGATAATGCAGATATCGATATCCCATATAAAGATCGTTCACCAGCAAAACGGGCTTCGACAGTAAATAGCTAATTCATACTCGTATGCACAATGAAAATATAAATATTCTTAGATTCTTAGACGTTAATAGTTTTCTTTTGTTTTATAATCGTAAGTTATTTCCCTTCGATTCGATTCGTAGAAAGGTATATTAGTCGCGAACAACCAGGATTTCATTTGAATTTGATTTGCTTAATCATTTTGTAACGGTGTTTCTTGATTTTCTTTTTTATGTGTCTCCGATCGATGGTGGATCGAATGGAACAGTAATTTGATCTTAAAGATGTGCACGGTCGCCATCATCACGGTTTCGTTTCTTATTTATTTATTTTTTGTTTAATGTTGTACAGCATAGCTCGATTTCTGCGATTGTTTGGTTTTAAGTTTAAGTTTTCGAGTTTTGAGAGTTTTGAGAGAAAAGCTAATACTATTTAAAACTCACAAGTAATTGCGCAAATTAGTTTCCATTGAACTTGAAAGGAATATATCTGTAAGCTTGTCAAAAAGTAAAATTTCAAATAGAAAACGGTGTGTAGATTTAAATAGAAAACAAGATTGGTTTCGATTAGCTTTTAGAGAGTATACATTTCCTTTGCGCTTCAAATGAAATTTAAATTCCGGGAAAACTGAGTTTCATTTGCACTCCACATCTGTGTTTGGGGCTCGTGAGTGGCTTCATGATGTACACGTGAAGAGAAACTGCTTTCCATAGTTATATAAAAACAAATATTGAAAAATATATATTGGATCATGGAGAGGAGCTTCCTGGTTAAAAGAATGAATGTATACTTTTAATTTTAAGTGAAATTCAGTTCAATTTGTGCGAAATAGCATTCCACATTACTTTTACATAAACTGGGCACAGGGTGTTCAGTGCAGCGCTTGAAAATGCTAAGCCACTCTGTAGTTTTTTGATTTGCTCTGGCTCCCGCTAGGATTTTAACAGACCGATAGCAGATTCGCTCTGCTCTGCTTTTATCGTTTTACGATATTCTACCACCCAAGACATTACAGATTACATTACTCATGATGAGTAACGTTATACGATATTCTTGCACTCGAATTTTTCGTGCTGGCTTTAGAGCAGGCTCCAGGCTCTCTTGAAATTTTGTTCAAAAGCCAGAGAGAGAGCGCACTCTAGAGTTAGCCGCTCTCTTGTATTTTAAGATTTTGACGCTATGACGCAATGGATGTTCGGCATCTTAGTGATTACAGCTCTGTTACAACAAAACTAACAGCAGAGCAGAGCGAGTGCTTTCTGTAAAAAGCAAGAGCGGGAGCCAGAGCATTGCAATATATTTACAGCTGTTACTGCTACAGAGTAGAATATTCGGACGCTGGTTCCATGTAAAACATTATTCACTTCTAGCTAAAAAGGAAATAAATCATTAAGGAGTGGAAATAATGCTAATAAATAATTATATTGGCTTGTGAAAAGGGATCTGTGTGTCCGACCCAACTTGGGCTCATTAACTGCGGATCTAGGCCTCACATAAGTAACTTAAAAGTAGGACAAAATCATGCTTAATGGTTTCTTATGCGCAGCATCATCATATACATTGTATACAATAAATATTTCTGTCTCTCCGGATCTAAGTTCAAATTTATTTATGTTTTTACTTTACTTTGCTTGGCTTTGTATATTAGTTATGCTTTTGTCTGTAGATAAAGTACGTACTTTCTGTAGCATTCGTAGACCGTTTAATTAGTTTATTTGAAATTTCAGCAATGAACCACCTTGCCTGGGTTTTGCTTTTGGTTTTTGGTTTTCAGTTTTCGGTTTTCGGGATTTCGGTTGAGGGTGGTTTCAAGAACATGAGAAGCTTTTAACATTTACAGATACACTCAATTATTCAATTACTTACATTTACATAATATGCTTGCGTGTACAGTATGCACGTATTATAATAGATATTCCGCGGAATAAACTTAGCTACCCAGGCCCTACTTTTTGTATGACTTCCTTTTCAGCAACTTGTTGACCACCGTCTTGAACAGATTTGGTTTTATTCATAAGTATCCCAGTGTGGCGTATGTCTTCACGAAGGTCCCGTCGTTGGTGCTCACGTTCCTGTGGAGTATGGGAGGTCATGACAGATACATAGGGCGATATGGGTTAGCCGGGGTCAGGGACTGATCATTATACTAACTCGTCTTCCCAGGGGCACACCGCATTGTGATCGGCACCGACCGCACTGCTCCCGCCGGCCTTCTCCTTATCCTTGTCGTCCTGCGAGCCGCCATGCCGCTTCCCCTCGGAGTTTCGTTTCTTGCGACGCCTGCGCGCCTCTTCGTTGCTGGATGTGGGCGTGGCCATGGCGGACGCCACTGGCTCCCTGCCGGAGTCGCACTCCATCGGCTCATCGTCCACCGTGTCCACGTCCAGCTCGGCCAGGGGCGCCATGGAGGGGGCCGGGGTGGGTGCCGGCGGTATGTAGCCGAGCTGCAGGTCGGCATCCATGGTGTCATAGTCGTCGACCACGTCCTTGGCGTCGCTGCCGAACTGCAGGCCCTCCTGGTACTCGTCGGTGGTGGGTGAGAGCTCCTCCAGAACCGTCTCAATCTCGCGCTCCCTTTCGTTGTCGTCAGCCAACACGGGGTCCTCGGTGGTTGTCTCTGTCTCTGTCTTTTCCGGGCCAGGAACCGGATCGGCCGGCTCACCGGATACCGGAGTAATGGCCTCCAGCTCCAGGACTTTGATGGTGGGCGGACTGGCTGCTTCCTTCTCTGCGGGCTCAGCTTCGATCAGCTCGATCTGCACCTCCTTGACCTGCGTCCCAGTTCCAGGTTGGGCCTCCTGCAGGCCTTCGATGGACTCTGCTCCCAGGCAATTCACCACGGAGCCGGAGCCGGAGCCGGAGCCAGTCTGGCTGCTGCCCCCCTCTCCTGGCGGTGGCGTTATCTTGGTTATGGGCGGCGGGGTGTGCGTGGGGGTGGGTATTACTAGGAGCGGCAGCTCCGACGTCGATGACTCGCTGTTTCGTTCGTCAAGCGACAGCTTGTTGAGCTCATCCTCCAGCTCAACGGCGTCCACCTCCGAGGTGGTTTGTGGATTCTTGGCGACCTGCAACGGAGTGGAGCTGCTGGTGACCACACTCACGCTCTGGCTGGCCACAGTCGGCGAGGAGGATGTTGTCGTGGGATGAGTCGTGCGCCCCAGCTGGAAATCCGGAGTGCGGCTGGCAGGGAATGCAGGATAACAGCAGGTCTATATCTAGTGGAAATGTTTCCCTTACCTAGGGGTAAAGGACACCGACGCCCGGCGCTGCTCGGTAAAGCTCGGCACCAGCCGCTTTATGCTCGCCTCGCCGCTGTCCACGGTGTTCTGGTGCCGGATGCCCATGTTCCGCTGCAGGCGGTCGTTCACGTCGCTGCTGTCCGAGGATGTGCTGCTCATATAGGATATTATAGGATATAGATTACCTGGCTGAAGCTCTTGGCTACCCCTACCTGTTCAAGCGCAACGGCTGTGCAGCGGCGGCGGAGCACGAGCTCTTCGAGGGTACCGTTACCGCTGTGGCCACTGTGGCGGGCGGGTCTGGTGCACTGTCCAGCTCCCAGGGACACACGGATAGCTTCACCTGGGCCGGGACCGTGGGCTCGGCCGGCTCGTCCCAGGGACAAACGGCGCTGCTGCTGGCCAGAGCCAGGGCGGTCGATGACGAGCTGGACTCCGCTGTCTCCAAAACGGTGGACTTCGTCTTTGGCGTTTCTCTAGGGGACAAAGAGCGCCAAATATAGCCACTGCCTCCGAATAGCAAAATAATACTTTACACTTAGACAGTGGTTAAAAAGGAAATGCTGGTGTTTAACATTTAGACTTACAGATAAGCGTATGTACACTGGTAAACGGAAGGGGGAAAGAGGCGCATCGGAAACGAACGAACAGTCAACGGTCTCTTTTTTTTTGGTTTTTTTGTTTTTAATTTGGTCGAAAGATTACAGAACACACAATTACAACAGCAACAACATTCGAGCATATAGGAAAGATCGAAACCATATAGTCGAAGACAGTTGAAGAAGCAAGCGGGGCAAAAAGACAGGGTCACATCGGTGACTGGGAGGAGCGAGGCCCCTGCGGGCTGGGACAGATGACGGATGACAGCGAGACAGCTATTGGGAGGAATGCTATAGTCGACTGGCCCGACCTAGGAGCTACATACGTACGTGGTACTCAATTCGTGATCAGCTAAAAGCGATAAGCCACTGCAATATAGTATTTACCATGTTCTTGCTTTGAATTTCATGAATTCATGAATTTCAGAAGTGACCTTAACTAGCCCTATATAGGTGGAACAAGTCCAATTGCACGGTCACACAAAAAGGGATAAAATGAAATTGATGATATGAATCCATGAACTCGGCTTCGACTTAGCACAGTCTCACAATTTAAGGTATTGAGTTCACTTAGTCAACTTTCGTGTATTAGCAAATACATAAAATGATACTTTATCCCCAATTTGTGAAATGAATGCATGAGCTCGGCTTCGATTAATCACAGTCTCCCCACTTCACATATTGAATTCACTCAGTCAACTTTCTTGTATTAGCAAATACATGAAATGGTGTTTATGCACACACTTTTTCCTCAATTCATGAACTAAATCCATGAACTCGGCTTCGATTTAGCACAGTCTCACCATTTCACGTATTGAATTCACTCAGTCAACTTTCGTGAATTAGCAAATACATGAAATGGTACATACATTTTCCCCAATTCGTGAAATAAATGCATGAACTCGGCTTCGATTAAGCAAAGTCACAGTAAATGACTAGTAATAGAGGTTATGTCCTTTGAAATCCATTAAATTCGACCTTAATTATAGCCTAAATTCATAAGATTAGTATCGCCTTTTTACTGAAAAAGTAACAAACTCCTTTATATAGTGTCACTGGGACAAGAATTCATAAATAAGAATCAAATAATGTATTTTGTAAAACATAACATAATATATCCATTAATTTTTGGTACAAGCCAAGTTAGCACGTCATAGTTTAGGTGTAATATATATTATTTCAAAATCATGCCGTGATGGAAAGTTTTTGGGTTCAGTTTTAAAAAAATAAAAAAATAATAAGAAATAAGAAACATCGACGGACAACTAGATATGGCAGGATGGACGCTCGGCTATTTATCCCGATCAATATCGCTTAATACCTTAGTATTTATGTAATATCTGCACGAATTTAGTACACGCGTAGAAGCTCTACAAGAACCGGGAGTGACAAGATCAATCATTTTGCGGTGAAGTACAACAGGAAATGTACACAAGAGTCCCATGTCGCCTATTCCCCCACCAATTATATACATTAAAATTAATTAAAATATAAAGTGAGTTACAATTCACGAACTGAACTTATTAATGTTATTATTTTAATTGAAAAAACAAAAATAACGGTCCCTATTCAACTATTTTTTAATTATAATTTATGTTAGTTTTCAATGAAACTGTTAATTGTCTTAATCCAATAATTGTAATAATCCAATTGGAGATTATGACATTTGCAAACGTCATAAAATCTCGGGAGTCTCCGACGTTTTGAAACGCCACAAACAAGCCGTTAAAAAAATATGGTGAACTCGCCGTCGGAGAGATTACAACTTTTTAAACGCCACAAAATAGAGGGATTTTATGTCGATTTAAAATGTCGAGACGTCTAAAAAACGTCATAAACTCTTAATTGGCGAGTACTATTCTTTTATAAAATCATTAAAAAAATACAACCTACTACTTAAAATAAAAAGAGTATTCAATAGTAATAAAATACTTTAAGTAAGGGAGAAGTATTTTTTGCTAACTATTTAAGCTATTAAGAACGTAAACTCATTTAATACATTTGACAACAACGGTATTTTCGATAAAGTACCAAATTTAGTCTGGTATTTGTTTTAGATTTTTCAGTTTTATTTCTTTAATTACTTAAACTTATATTTAATGCGTCATAATGTTGTCTTTCTCTATGATTTACTTTATGTCTCTAATGAAAACTCAAAATAATAAGGTTTTAATACCGTTTAATACTGAATCGTCTTTGTTCTCTCCATAATATGTAGAGTGTTGTTAACCCCTCAAAACCCCTTCAAAAATGGCTGGAAAAGGCGACAGAGAGCTGTATGGAACTAGGAAAACGCAACAAAGTGAGGGGGGTTGGTTGGTTTTGGTTGGGTCTATGGGGCACAGATCGAACGATAATAAATGAGGAGGAGAAAACTAGTTGTACGGTTGGAGAAAGTTGGAATGAAAGTAATTTGGTTGGTAATATTTGTTTACAAGGCGGTATATGCGATTCGCAAAACCAGAATGAATAAAGAGAGGTGTCTTACGGAACTGCCTGCAAACTACTTTCGCGATTCCCGTAGGCCGCATATATCCCAATATCCATGACCGCCATGTGGCGCTGTGGCATATCGCCTCGATAAATCGAATCGCTACTGCAGTGCATGTGTGTGTGACGTATATGGCATATATGATATATAATCAATTGTTTTAGTATCAATTCAAGTTCAAGATCAATTTCGGGTTCAATTTCGGGTTCGGGTTTCAGGTTCAGGGTTCAGGTCTTGTTCGCTTGTTCAGATTGCAGTTGGTCGGTATTAAGGTCGTGCGGATTGCGAATGAAATCATATAGTTTATGCAAACGAAAAGGTTGATTGCGATTACCAAATGAAAATGACATAAAGCGCGTTTTGCTTGCTTTCTCAATTTCAATTCAGGCAACTCAAATACTGCGAAAAATCAGAAATATTAGCTCGCTCTAAGATCATACGAGTATTTGGGACCGAACGCGCTGAACACACTCATCCCCGTACGCCTGTTCCTCCGGCTCAAGTTCCACTTACCTAAACGGTATTTCGCTGAGATTACTCTGGGAGTGGGAGTGCGGTACCTTGGAGCCGGCATCCTTGTTCACCCCAATCACGGCCAGCTCGTGGGCCGAGCCCGTGAGGCTGCGGTCGCTGCCGCGCCGCCGCGCCAGATTGCCGGGCGGCGGGGCCTGCATCATCGAGGAGGCGCCGCCGCCGGACCCCGACCCCTTGGCGGCATCCCCCAAATTGGGCTGGCTGGAGAGGGCGGCTGTCATTTTCTTCTTGGCGCCGCTGACGCCGCCAAAGTTAAAAAAGCGCTTCTTGTACGACGGCTGAATGCCGGTGTCCAGCAGGCGCTTGTAGTGCTCCGACCGGATGAACCGCGGATAGCAGTCCTTCTTCAGCAGCAGCATGTATATGTGCTCCGAGGCCGAGTCGAAGGTGAACCGCGACGGGTTCTTCAGGCCCCTCAGCACGCTCTCCATCGTCTTGCCGTCGATGTTGATCTCGCAGGGCGCTCCGGGCTTCAGAAACTCTCTGCAATTAAGGATTATTCAGTGTGATTTCGAACTGGTATATAACCATAGCTTACTCGTAGATTTCGTTGACTTTTCGCACCACCTGGGAGTGAGCGGAGCGGCGCAAGCGGTTGACGGCTATCCAGAAGCGAATGTTCTCGTGCGAGTACTCTTTCTCCAAGAAACCTGTGAACTCCTGCAGTCCCGTGGGATCCGAGACGAGCTCCTCGATCGAGATGGCCCAGCGCTTGACCCGCTTTTCCGTGGGTATCTCCACGAAGGTGTTGTTCAGCTGCCAGAAGGCCACGTCCTCGGTGACCCAGGGGTTGGAGGGCAATGCCGGTTGCAGAAAGAAGTCGTACTCGGTGAAGGTCTCCGAGTAGCAGACGAGCGACTCGCACGCCTGCGACATCTTCATCCGCGTCCTGTTCAGCGATTTACCCAGATAGTCAACGTCGCGCTGCATATCCTCGACAGTCTTTTTTTTGTTCGGCTTGAGGCCCTGTCGGTCGCGCGACGGCACTGGACAGGGTTCCAGCGGGGTGAACTGGCCAGGCGGTGGACGGTGGACGCGCCAGTAGGCTCGCTCCTGCGAGTCCCCCACAATCTTGTCACCCTTCTTGCGCTCCTTGGCCAGACGCACCTGCTCCTCGGCCTGCATCGAGATGAAGTCCCACTTGCCCTTCAGGTTCTTGTGCAGCGAGGCCAGTGCCTCCGCCTCGTAGTCCTCCAGGGCGTGCCGCTGCTTGTTGCGGAGCGATCGCTTGGCCAGGTAGATGGCGTACTCCACGTTGTCCGGCGCCTTGTGCTGCCAGGGCCAGTAGTAGGGCGTCTGGAAGCGGTACAGCGACGAGTCGTCCTTCACGGTCAGCGTCTTTGAGTCGTTGACCGGAAAGAAGTAGCCGTGCAGGCACAGCTGGTTGGCTATGTTCAGGGCTTCCGACTCCTCGATTTGCAGGCGATCCATGAGCCATTCGATCAGATCGTATCCTAAAGCATATAGGTTAACTTGTTAACGAAATCTGATTATTTACAAGTATTGGCATTGCCAACATACCCATAAACGCATACGGTATGGATGTGAGAAACATTTTCTGCTGCCGCACGGGAACGCCATGCTCCTGATCCTGCATCTCGCGCACCAACATTTCCATCTATATCGCAAATAATGTGAGTAATAATAGAGAAGGTGAGTAAATTTGGGTTTTTTATATAGCTTTAAATCAGGGGTCGGCAGCGTTCTATACAGTGTACATAGGAAAAGATTTCAGCCAGCGCTGTCGGCACATGTACACTGTAAGCGCTTCGTGTTTGTTCGGGATTCTGTTAGGGTGTCGTCGCAAGCTTCGGGGCATCAGTTTTCATTGGGGACAGAAACTAAGGAGATGGGCTCGGACTTCTTGTTACGTCAATGAATGTTAATGAATTATCGATGAATAGTTAATGAAATAGGTTGATGAATCATAGATGAAAAGTCGTTAATATTTTGGTGTAAACTGTTGATGAAAAAACCCAGTTTTTTTCATTGAAATGTTGATCAATCATCGATGAAATATGTTGATGAATCATCGATGAAAAGTTAATACGTTTTTCTTTGCTGATTAATCATCAAATGTTGATGAAATATCGATGAAAACTTGATGAACCATTGATGAAATAGAATGATGAATCATGGATAAAACGTCGATAATATTTTGGTCTAAACTGTTGATGAAAAAACTCAGATCGTTGGTTGATGAATCATCGATGAAATGTCGATAAATTTTTGGTTATAACTGTTTATGAAAAACACCAGTTTTTGTCGATAAAAAGTTGATGAATCATAGATGAATTTGTCACTGATGACGCCCTAGGACATGCCCAATATTAATTTCATCACTAATTTGTATGGACTTTCATCGATGATTCATCAACACCAAAGTTTTCTTGATGACTTGTTGATGAATTAACGATGCCTGGTACTGCAGGGAATGTACATTGCAGGCAACGCAGGCAACGGGAGAGCGAGATACAAGAAACGCGCTTTCCGAAAAGCAAGCGAAAATTGCTCACGTCCTTAAAGCGCATTTAAAAGGAGACCGCGAAGGGAAAGGGCGAAAGGGAGGGGTTCTTCCAATTCCCCTGTCAATAGAGTCTGTGGGCAAGTGGCCCTTTGTGGACATTTTATAAAGAAAGGAAACCCCCGAAGTGAGCTCCACTCACCTTATCAAAAGCCATAGGACGCGACAGCTTCTCAATGGTCTGCTGCTGGTTGCCACTGCCCCCTCCGGAACCGATGAGTCCGCTGCCCGTTCCAGTTCCGGATATGGAGCCGTGATGCTGATGTAGTGTCGCGGTGCTCGGTGCAGTGGCAGCTGCTGCTCCTGGTCCGGCTCCTGCTCCTGCTGCTGCGGCTGCCGCCTGGGGATGCACATGGGACTGCTGCTGGGGATGCGGATGCTGGGGATGCTGGTGGTGCTGCAAGTGGTGGTGGCCTACGGAACTGCCGCTAAAGGCCGTGGCCGCCTGCGTGGTGGCGGATATGGCCGTGGCGGTGGACGCCAGTGCGGGACTGCTGCCACTGTTGGCATTTCCGCTGCTGCTGCTCGTGGCAGCCGTCGCCGCAGTGACTGCGGCAGCGGATGCGTTGTTGTTGCCAGCGGCCAGTGGCGACAACTGTTGCATGGCCGACTGGAGCACGGCATGCGGCTGAAGATTGAGGCTGGTCGGCTTGGCATACTGCGGCAGCGGCGGCTGCTGTGGCAGCGGACTGGGAGCAGCCGGAGCAGGAGCGGAAACGACCACGGGGACGAGGGCCGATGACGGATTCCTTAACACTAGCTGCCTATCCCTATCCGGAGGCACTCCGCCGGGCGGTTCCATGGCCGCCGAGCCCGCAAGAGTTGCGGCTTCGCTGCCTCTCTGGGCCCTATCGGCCTGCACCTGCCTCCGACTATGCCGCGTCGAATCTTTGGGTTCTAGAAGAGCTTCGGAGTCGGGTTAGTTCGGTTCTGTGATATCATTTACGGGTTTTTGTTTGGATGTCAATATTATCTTGTTTCATGATTTTTAACGCGCCTTCTTAGCCGCTAAATGGATTATTTATTTTCCTAATTTCGTATCGTGGCAGGAAGTTATCCGAATTCCATCATGTCCTTGTGTATTGGAATATTTGCTGTGAAGGATTAACAAAGATTGATTAAGAAACTAAGGAAAGATGAATTATGGCTTCTAGGAAAATATAATACTTCTTCAAATTCTATCAACAGATTTCTGAGACTTACAATGTTTCATGATTAGCTCGAGTTTTGATTCTATCTCTATCAGTAGCCAGCGCCAGATGTAGAACTTATGTTTATATTGAGAGGGACTCCTTTGCTTCCTTTGGCCATTTATAACGAGTTTCCATGACCTCCGACTGACGTGTTCCTAATGTTTTAGTCGCTCGATCCGACCCTCAAAGGTAATGTGTGCGTTTACAGCTATAAAAACAATAAAAAGAGTGATTTAGATTTCTGTAATCATATTTATTAATAAGCTAATAAGATAATTGTAAAAAAAGCAATGTCTAACAATATGATTAAATAGTAAGGTTATACCAAAGGCAGTCAAAGCTCTAGAGCAGGGGTGGGCAGCGTCCTATACACTCTGTGCATAGGAAAAAATGTTAGGCAGCGCTGTTGGCACATGTACACTGTAAGCGCTTCGTGTTTGCTCGGGATTCTGTTAGGCAGACGTGGCAAACTTTGGAGCTATGTAAAAACAACTTCGTATATATATTAGTGTTGGATAGCTCATGAGTGAGTGAACAATAAAGAGTTGTTCACTAAACTGAGTGAGTGAACATGTTCCTTACTATTTGTTCTTTTTTTTCCACTTGTTAATTTTTGCTCACTTGCTCTTTTTTGCTCACTTATTCAGATTTGCTCTCATGCTCACTATTGTTCAGTTGTTCAATATTGGTCTTTTTTGTTCACTTGCTCATTTTTGATCACCTGCTCATTTTAACTCACTTGTTCAGTTTTGCTCTCTTGCTCTTCAATTTAGTTCAGCTATAATTCTCTAAGATTGCGCAAAAATGAGCAACCACATGCTCGTTCTTTATTTTGAATTCATATTGCCGATCTAGGGGTGGTGAGCGAGTTTCTATTTTTATTATTATTTTATATTTTTAATTTTGTTATTTTAGACCTGTTTACATTTAATTCTTTTTATTCTTTTTATAAATATTCAATACATGATACATATATCAGATTTTAACTAATATGTAACAAATGGAATTTTTAATTTTTATTGTACTCTTTTGCCAAAAGCTTAAAACTTCAGGTACAGGGAGGAATCGGCTATAGTTGCTAAGACTTTCGGCCGGACTAAATTGTTCTTACAGGTTTACTTATTAACTGGAATTTTACATATGAATTCGAAGAGAAGGAAATGGAATTTTTAAGCGTTGAAATGCAGTGCTCAGTGGTCTTATGAACAGTTAATAAGAAGGCAATGAACAGTGAACAAGTGAGCAAGAGAGCAATGAACATGTGAGCAAAATGAGCGATTTGACTCTTTCGAAAAAAAAGATCAAGTGAACATGTTCACCCAAATGAGCAGTATTTACGCTACACTAATATATATATATGTTCAGGTGCCGACCCCTGCTCTAGATAGATCCCGAAGAGTTCCTTTTATTTATTGTCTTCGGTTAAAAAATTAATGTTGAGACGGAAAACTGTCTGTCTGACTCCTTGGTTTTGTCAAGATCTTTTTGTGTTTATCTTGTATGAGTCACATTTTAGAGACTGCAAATGAAATACCTCAAACTGGTGCCAAAACATTCGAGTTAACCTGACAAAGGCTTTACGTAATCCCACCAAATATGTGTCCCTTATATGGTATATGAAGTATTTGCATGCAACGGCATCTCTTTCCGCTTTTGTCTCTTCTAAAACTCGTCATTGGCTCCCAAACAATTTGGACAGAAAATAGTTTATGTCAAAGTTTGTATATGCGTGTTTTTTTTTCGTTATTTGTTTGTGCGTGCCCACCGCGAACTTGTGTAACCATTTTGGTAATAACACACTCTCCTAGGCTCCCACGCTTTATTCGCGTTAAGACGCTTGTGGCTTGCGTGCGACTGGTCCGCGTCCTTTAATGATAGCGTTCGGAAAAAATAACAACGGGGCTGGTGTGCCCAACTTGCATTGGCAGAAATGGCAGAAATGGAGGCAATGACACCAATATGGATGGCTCCATGGGTTGCAGGGGAGCCCAGCACAGCACGGCGCTCATTAAAATGAAAGCTAGCCAGCAGTGTTACGTTCCGAGGTAAAAGCTATTTTTATAATCAATGGGAAAAATGATTGATGGAACTATTTGCCCGTAATCCGATATAAACTCAAAAAGCGTTCCGAATGCAACCAGAGTTGCCTCGAAAGTGCAGGGGACAGGAGCCACCTACACATGTGCACACCCACGCTGCCAGATAGCGGAGGACTTGGTTCTCGCAAAGGGTAAATGGAAGAGGTAGCTGCAGCTATTTAACAGCGACGACATATTCACGTGGCATTGATTCCACGCGGGGATGAGTGTAAGACGGAAATGGAAGCAAAGATTTTTCCACAAAACTCAGATAATTGGTTGAGCTTTCCATCGAACAAGGTTTACAGCGAAAATCCCCTGAGTAATCAATTAACCAGAAGGAAACACTAGAAAACACTAGTGCGGCAAGTTCATGGGAAATACATCAAGGTCTAATTCAGTTAGATAATAAATAATGGAGATTCCTAATTACGAGTCAATGTCCGACGCCAAGTGAGAGAAATACAATCGATAATGCACTTGTGCCTCCAAAGGCCGTGTGTGGGTTCCGCATCAATTTATTTGTCAATCAGGGAAAGCATTAGCTGGCAGCGTACGCAAAGAGTTTTTGCTTCTTGCAAATTAAAAAGGGTTTAATTCAATTACGTAAGACGTGCGCTTTGTTTACTTAGCGAATGCTACCTGGCTCTACCTGGCAGAGAACTCGGGAGGCAGTCTGCCTCTTAGCCTCTCTCTGTGTTTATTAGGATGGACATTTACAAGGAAAGATTCGCCATTAGAAGTGCAGATTTATTTATTAAGAAATCAATGCCCAATGTCCTCGAAGCTCACCGGAGGCAAGGCGACAAGGTTAAGAGGAACTTAAAGTTCCCTGGAAGGCAAGACAACGTTGGCCGCTCGGCCCCCGTTATGTTTTAATTTGCTAAGTAGCACTGAATTTGTTTACGTTTAGACCGTCATAATATATATATATTTTGCCCGTCCATTTAACTCCCATCCCCATTCCCATCCCCATTGCCATTCCTATTCGCCCTTTTAAATGTGGCTTTTGTCGTGCATTTGTCGCAGGCGCTGGCGCTGCCCTTGTCGTTGTCGTCGTTACTGGGCCGGAAGTTGGTTTCAAACTGTTGGCAAATGAGTTTCCGTTTGCGAGGGAGGCTTCCTGCCCTGCTGCCTGCTGGCTGCTCTACCTTTTTTGTTCATTTGCCTTTACACACTTGCCCAGTTAGCAGAAGTTTATTAATTTGCTCCGCATCGGTTATGTCGTCCTCCCTTACCCTTAACCCTATATTATTATTTCGCACACACATTCCCATATCCAGACCTGTGCTAGGTGTGCTTTTTTAATCACTGCCTCTGGCTCAAGTTAATAATGGGTCTTAGTTTTTACTCCACCCCGGCCCTCCTATTCTTAACCTCGTTATTACTGCGTGTGCCCCGACTGTAATATATCCGGGCTTCGAGAACAAAATGCGCTGCATACCTTGAGGCGTGCGCTTGACCAGCATCAAGAGGGTTTCGGTTGTCATTCTGTGGAAAACATATCTGGTAGGTACACATAAACTTGTGCAACGCAATGCAAATCGACTTTGGAAAACATTTAGCCAGCTCTTGCCGTGAAGATGCCTACGGCCATGGAGTGGTTGTTGTCGGAGAGGAGAGCTTATCTTTGCATTGATATTGATTACCATCCCGGGCGGTGCAGTGCCGAACCGTGCCGAGCCGTGCGCACGGCGCAGTTGATGCGATTACGCTGGCTGTGCTCTTGAGTTGCCTTAAGCTGGGAGGCTTTCTTAAAGGATTACTTTAAGATGCCTCATTGTTTACGTTCGTTGAGGGTTTAATCTTCCCACACATTACTTTGGTCAAGGCCAACGAAACACAACTGACGCAACCCACCGTATTCTTCTCAATTCTAGCTGCCGCACAGACACGTCTGGGGGGCCACATCCTCCGGAAAGGCGGAAAGTCGGAACACTGGAACGCATGGGAGCGTGGAAGTGGAATCACTTACGAAAGTCATTCTGTTGACAGCGACCCCCGAAAATACTCTTTGGATCCGCTGCCGCCGCCGGTGCATCTAGCAGCAGTGTGGCCAATTTTTTGGTTTTATTATGCAAAATGTGGGGCAACTTCTGAATCTATCTTAATTTGCAGCTTTCTTCTACGGCATCACCGGTACTAGTCCAGGAGAGACCGCTCTATCAAGACTCTTTCCGTTTTTCCTTGGGAGTGAAACCGAAAAAATGTGAGGCTTAAGCCTAGTGTACGAGCTTTGCTTTCTACAGAATTTTAAGGCTACAGCTTTGCTTTGCGTAGCCCATCAAAATATTGACATGGATTGGCTAGTTTTAGCTTTCTTATCTCTGAGTTCTAATGGCATACTGGCAGGATTTGTAATTCCCAATAATTTTGCACACTAACATTTTAACATTTCATATATCAAATAAAAAACAAAAAACAGTTGAAAGTGACTATGAGATACCCGGTACCCAAAGCAATTTTGGCTTGCACGATGCTTAAAAATAACCTTGTACCCTATGGGTACCGGGTATAACTATTCTATCTGCAACAAGACTTGACAAAAATCACTAAAGCGACAACCAGAAAAGCACAAAATTCCAGCTAACGCGACATGTTATCGAATTTACGATTTAGGTTTGTATAAAAATAATACTCGAATATACACTATTGAAATTATTAAGTATAAAAACTATACTATTGAGTGTACATTCTATATAAATAAGTATTTAATCTATACTAAACTTGTTACACTGCTTTAGCATAAAGGCAAAGCGTATAAAGTCTAAGCTCTTGGTTTTTTTATTTTGGGTGTACGGGTACCGGGTATAACTAGTAGAAAGAATCCTTTTAATGCTATTCCAGTGACCGCGACTGTATACATAAAGGGTAGTTGCCAGCGCGCTCACACTCAGCGGACCTCATTCACGATCTGGCTGAGTAATTGCGCCGTAAATGCGAAAATAACACATAATAACAATAATACGGTGGGCACCAACACTCTCTCATCTTCCAGAGGCCCAAATCTATATATGCTTCCATTTGGCATTTACTGACTGACTGACTAGTCGGGCCAATTTTTTGTGTACTTTTTCGGATTTAGGTACTATTTAGCTTGTCGGCCATCAAACATATTTGGCCTATAGGAAAAGGCAGCTAGCCGAGTCCATTCGGCATATTTCGTAGTTCATTTATCATTTTTAGAATCTCATATCTCACATATACATTATTTGGCATTCCAAAAGTATATATTATATGTTATTGTAGATGTCGGCAAGAGGTATTTGTTGGACCTGAACAGCTCTGTCAAGAGCATTCAAAATTTTTCCGGGTATACCCAATTGTAATAATATAGAACTACAATGCCCGCTCGATAGAGTGATCCTATATTGATTTCCCAAATTTTAGGCAATCTTATGAAATTTGCAGAAAACTAAATTTGAGGAATAAAACCACAAAAAATACAGTAAACACTGTATGTGCCCAGATCGACTGGAACAAAAGTATTTCATTTGCAGAATCAGCAGGAAAACACTTCACGTGCCTACAAAGTAAAGATAAACACACTGATGTCGATCCGAGTGGGCAGACTGTGGGAGACGCTGAGGGGCAGTGAGAGATGTGGGGAATAGAAACTATGCCCAACAAAATTGCATATCTGTCGGGGTGTCACTCAATAAAGCTTGCAGTTCGAGTTACAGGATCTTAAGTCAATCAACTGTGTTAGAGTAAATCTAATAGGCTTAGCTGATTTAAGCTCTTCATTATGATCTGTGATACATTAAATAAATTTTAAAAACGCATATATAAAACAAGCAGGAAAGCTAGAGTCTAGTGTGTCCGACTGTGAGATACCTGGTACCAAAAGCATTGTGGCTGAAATTAAAGCCAGATGGACTTGAAAAAATGAAAATGTTGACGACAATTTAGATAAATGTTGCTAGAAACATGATGAGCAATACCCATTGGTGCTGTCAATACAAGTATAGAGTTTACAGAGGAAGAAGCTTACACTGAACCTTTAATGTTTAATATCTTCCATGTTTATTACGCGATTTTACTGAAATCTTTACATTATTTCAAATCTATTTATTTTAAGCCGAAAATCTCGACTATAGCTTTGCTATACGATGCGCATGATTTTCGAGGCCGGATCTGCACGCTACAGTTAGGAATGTTGTCCAAATTTGGTAGCTCTAGTATGGACATAGTGAAATCGGCTCGGCTGGGGATGCTGATCAAACATTCTCAGTTCTACTTACCCTGTAAGTAGCGGGTATAATAGATCAATAATTAAGCCATTGGAACTGGTATATTTTGGGTGCATGTCATAACGCCCAGTGTCACCCCAGCGATTTTTTTCAACGCCCATGCTCGTTATGACACTGGGCGTTATGACATTTAAATTTACCAGTTCCAATGACTTAATCATTGATCTATTGTACGCAATACCTGAAAATCTTTTTAACAGGCAGAAGGATCTTTTTAAAGATAATAGTAAAGTTGCTATTATCTGGAAAAAGATTATATTTACCCGGAGACCCTTCTGCCTGTTCCAACTCGAGGGTCCATAGTCAACCTGATTTCATTCACAGAAATCAAGTTTGTTGACTATACGAGTATAGTGACAGTACACACAGATCCTTTGTATGCGAAGACAAATGCAGCAGGTTTGCTTATTCAGTCTGTTTAACTCTTACCAAGGAGAACATCAGTAAACTTTGATGTCGATCGGACTTCAACCTTCAATGCGTGGTTATATACCAGTGAGTCACAGAATTCAGACTTGAGAATTGCTGTGTGCACTCAATGCATTTTCTCTGGCACAGCTTCATGTTAGAGGGGATTTTTATTTCCTCTATTCCTTGAGTGTTTTTTTCTGGACTTTCGTTAGAACTCTGTCATATTAATTATAAATACCTAGTAGTAGATTTAATCTAATAAGATATCACTTTCTCATTAGATATTTTCGATAAGAATGTCTTGTTATTTCCATCTTTGTTTTGATATGGAATGTGATAAAATTGTCCTTCATTTCATATAACTTTAGGTGCATAACTGCTGCCAGTGCAGCGGATGCAGCGTTTACAGCGTTTGCACCCACCAGCTCATGTTCGACACCACCACCGCGATCGTAAATTCTCCGCTTGTTAGAACATAACGGAGAGAGGAGCAGTCCGGAAGTACATTTGTATCTATACTTATTGCAGATGGCGTGGAACTGACCCTTCGTCATCCGAATAAACGAAGCTCGCCGGTTGATCGCTGACTGACGCAGATGTGGCGACGACGCACAGGTTTACATGTGCACAGGAATACAAGCCGATAAACTAAATGGTACAGTATCGGCCGCCACAGCAGGAACAAAAACAGAAACTGTGCCTAGGCGGACCTCGCGAGTGTGTGTGCTCGTGTGGGTGAGAGCTGGCACCACGCACACTGGCAGCGGCAAGAGAGCAGAGCCAGAGCAACAAAAAGCTTCGATAGGCGCAGCAGATAGCGCACACTACGACCGGGGCTGAGGCTTCCCCCTCCATAACTTTTGCTGCGAGGGGCAATGTAATTGATGATGACTTCGTGTGCGTGTGTGCAAACGCAACACGACAACAACAACAACAACAGAAACGGTAACAACAAAATCCGTTTGAAAGGCAGCAAAAGTTTGCGCAAAACAATTTTGTAGCACATAGTACATATTTCCTTCATGTCTGTGGCTCCTCAGTTCAGTTCGGAGTTAACGTGGGTGGGGGATTATGTCCCATCTAGGACGTCCACTTACAAATTTTGCCTCCGCTTTCGCTATTATTTGTTGTGTTTCGCCTGGCTCTGGTCCCACTGGCACGCAACGCACCGAGCTGCGAGCTGCGAGCTGGGAGCTGGGAGCTGCTTACGCCTGCACTTTTGTACCGTTTGGAGCAATTCTGCCTTTGTGTACGTGTGTAGGTTTGTGTGTGTTGCCGTGAAATTCGTACGAAAAAATAAACAATATAAACAATTCACTTGCTAGCCGCTGCGGGCTGGAATTATGTACAGATTTTTCGTATTTTTATACAACTGTGTGTATACATCCACTGAGCAATTAAATATTTACGTCGACGAGCAGCTGGTTCGCAACTCCTCCCGGATCTCCGCCCCGCTCCGCTCTCTGTGTCCCACCATATTGTATGTTGTGTGCACACACTGGCACATCGGTTGGGTCACACACAAACACATATCCACATGCACGCAGCTTCTGGGTCAGGGGAAAATGAATTATTTTTGCTCGCGATTGGCCCAAAACACACATTTTGTGCCTTTACCAACAACAGACACACTTATTGCAGACATCCCAGCGTTTTCTATTTCATTTTCATTTTCCTTTCTGATTCTCATTCTCATTCTCAAGCTCATTCTCATTTTCGTTTTCACTTTCACTGTCAATGTTAACATAACCAACGGGACTCGCTTTCGCACACAAACAAAATACATTTTGCTACCTTATTGCGCTGCCGTTCCGTTGTTCCGTTCCTTTCCGTTTCTTCTTCTTCTTCTTCTTTGGGGACTCTCGCGAATTTTGTCAAAAAAAAGGAAAAAAAAAGATGGAACAAGAAAAAAAACCGAAGACGATTCTACGTATTCCTTTGCACAGCACTCGCACAGCAATGTTTGAAGAAAACTAGGAAAAAACGCACCGAACGCGAATGCACTTTGCTTGCCAGCTCTTGAATATTTGTTCCATTAGTTATCGATTTCTGCGACTTTGAAAATGTACCCTTGGTACCAACTACGGATTCTAATGGCTTTTTGTTATTCTTTTCTCCTTTTATGCTTCCATGTTGCCTCTATGCTCCTTGAAAACACCGTCAGCGCGAGCAACCGACGCACGCACGACAAGGACGTCCGCCGCACACGGAAAAGTGGAAAATGGATTTTCCTGTGCCAGCCGTAGACGTCCAATGCGGAGAGCAGCATACGAACGCCCCCGAACGGCCACGAGCTCGCCCCCGAACGGGGACGAGCGGCGCCGAAGGGCTGGCGAGAGCGAGAGGTCGCAGCCGAGAGCCAAAGTTTTCAGTATCGCAAACTTGGTGGGAAAGCTGGCTGGAAGTCGAGGGAGGACAGCGGAGCGCCAGCCAGGAACTGGACGGAGGATGGAGGAGAGAACGGAGCGGAGCGGAGCGATAGGCCACCAGATTTGGCGATAGCACTATTTTCGCCCACCTCTAGGGCATTCGGTACTCCCGCTCGACACTCACTCGCTACTCACGGGGCTTGGCAAGCTTTCCTGAACTTTCATTGAAAGCGACAAGGAAAGGAGAAAGCAAGTAGCTGGAAAGTTTATGATTGCGACGAATTTGAAATGCACTTTCGTTTACTTATGTACATACATACGCTTTATTATCGGTAATAATCGGTATAATAAAAGAGTTACTTTTTGATTTGCTTTAAAAAGACAACAAGAAATGTATTGAATTAGTACAATAATATAATATACACATAATGTTTGTACATATACATATATCCATTTTGTTTTTCAATTTATACTGTCTCGAATTCGATGAAAAAAAGATGCTGCTGTCGTCGCTTCTTAAAATCCGCACTTTACTCAAAACATTACATGAGTATAAATGTTCTGCGGTTAATAAAGTCTAATGTTAATTCCAATTAACGTGTGTATATGTCGCAAAATACACATATTAGTTTCGGTTACTCTGTTAATATTCCGCCTGATCTCGTCCAAATACAAAACCATCGATCTTCAAAATGACTAAATTCTAGCTACTGATCTGATCGGAGCTAAAGTGAACGTGGTATGTCGAAAAACAAGGTATATTATGAAGACGCTACTTATTTGTGTATATATGTACATACATGAACGGCTTTCGTCACCAATGCGCTCGTTTCCTAAGTGTTCCTAAGGGCTTCTCGCTTGCTTTTCCAACACTGGCAGTGCAACTACCAAAATATCTAAGTCACTTACTAACACCGTTAATCCCACGTTATCCCTCGAAGTTGTACAATGTCTGCACGCGGATCAATTGTATAATTCGAGTTAAGTGTGAGTGTCCTATCTATGTATGTATATGTATCTACTAGTGAACTAAATAAAAATCATTTAAATCAGGTCATGTTGCCCCTTGCTATTTGGCTTGATATTGTGTTAGTCATTCTGCCCCATCCCCCATCCCCCATCCGGGGCAGAGATGAGAGTCGAAGTCGAAGTCCTGTAACTGTAACTGTAACCTCCTGCTATCCTGACGGCGTGCCGCCCTTACTGACTATTTATCCGTTTGGATTCCGAATTCCCGACTCCGGACTCCGAAGTCTTCGAGAGTTATCACAAGAAGTTGGCATTCGTGTGTTCGGTGGCGCTTCGTCGGCGTCACATGTAGGAGGGTGAGGACTTCCGGGATCTGGACCGCGGCTTCGACGGGCTCTTCAGGCTGTGGCGCGAGCTGCTCCTCGGCTTGAAGCCCCGATCGTTCCACGGCTCCGAGACGCGACCGAACCAGTGTATCAAGTCCATTACCTCTAGCTGCCGATGGAAAAACAGTGTTGGTTAGTTACCAAAAATTTCTAAAGTTTTTTAAGGAGACTAGAGGTGGAGAAACATCGATGTTTGCGGACATCGATGTTTTTCGATGTTTAAACAAAAAACATCGATAAAACATCGATATTTTCAAGAAAACAGAAAATATATTCCTCAAAAATGAATTAAAAGTTTTTTCCCCTACTCTATTGATGTGACAAAAACATCGATGATTCCCAAAAAAACATCGATGTTCCCTAACATTTTAAAAAGATCGATGCATCGATGTTTCTCCACCTCTAAAGGACACCCACTTGAAGAGTCTGCGGCAATTCCTTAAATATTTCACACTTTGTCAGCTGCGCATGCTGCGAGAGAAAGGAGAGACACTTGGACTTCAGAGCTGTGGCCATGTACCGGTCCGCGATGCCCAGGAGGCAGACCACAGATTCCTCGTCAATCAAGGCATAGAGTGTGTTCTCGCACAGTTCCTAGGATGATAAAAAAGGATCAGATCGGAATTACAAGCTTGGTTACACCCCACTGACCTTGAGATCATCGATGGAGTAACGATCCGCCAGCAGCATAAGCTCGCACACCTGCTCGGCGCCCACGGTCCGATCGATGGGAGCCCCGTAGAGGTAGAGGAGCAGCCGCCGAAAGATGACCGGGGAGGTGTCCGTGATGACCACCTTCCTGTTGATGGACTCCTGCATGCCGGACATGAGGGCCTTCTTGAACCACTCGCAGCGCGCGGCCACAATGACGCGATGGGCCTTGAAGCTGTGCACCTGCAGGGCGGCTGTAGTCTCCCCATCCGGCCTAGGTGCATAGGTGTGAACCTCGAACTCCATGTCAGCCAGCTGGGTGGAGTGGAGCAGGCGCAGGGCATTCTTCGAGAGATTGCTGTTGGCAGCTATGGGTGGCTCGCAGAGATGTCGGATGAGGTTCAGCTGGGAAAGTGGGAGGTTAAGATTTACTTCAAAAATAATAAATAATACTTACCTTAATGCTCTTGTAGTCGTAGAACTGTTTCCGGTCCAGATACATCGTCTCCTGGTCGCTCAGTCCCTGGTTGAGGTTGTTCTCATGATCGGAAGAAGCCAGGCAACTGGTGCCGTCCAGCAGGCCCAGCTCGATCAGGGACTGGGTGAACTCCTGCTTCCGCACCAGCAGACAGATCTGGCTGATGGCATCGCGAAGCGCAGCCTTGTGATCCAATAGCTTGGCAATTACGCCATTCTAATTGGGAAATATATTAATACGAATTTGTATGTACTTTAGAAACACTTACTATCTGACTGGTGGCCAGCTTAAAGCAGAACTTGAACTCCTTCCAGCCCAACTTGTCGTCCAGGCGATCCGACAGGTTCTCCACTATGAATATGTAGGCGGGAATGTCCATGATCAGCTGCTCCAGGTTCTGGTTGATGGTGCTGCTCTTGCTGAGAAAGTCCATGTCGCAGTAGGTGCTCCTGCAAGAAAGTATAGATTACAGGCCACTCACTCCACGCTCCAGGCTCCACTCACTTCTTGTCCTTGATTATCTCGAGGGCAGCCACAATGCGGCCGTAAATATCGCGCATTTTCCGCACTTCGTACATGTAGAGCACGAACTTGAGATCATTTTCCGCCGAACTGAGCCGCTGCTTGTCCGTGAGATTGTCGTAGAGCGTCAGGCCCACGGGTGCACCGCGACGTGGACGCGGCGAGGGATCGCCGGCGTCGGGAAACTGCAACTGCATCACGATGGCGTCGTCCTCCTGCTGCTGCTGCAGCGGCAGATCCAAGTGGGAACATTTCAGGTCCTGAAAACAGCCAGGACATCGTTTTAGTTAAGGAAAGAGGATACTCTCGTATCTCGGCTTACTTTGCACATGATTTCCAATGAGTTTTTGATTTCTTCTATCACAGCGGTCAATACAAATAAGGTTGATTCGATCTGTGGATATATAATACGTATAAAACAAAGGTTTGTGCTTGAAAACAACTCAAAGGTGCCTGAAAGTATGCAACGATTTATATAATGGCCTTGTTCCACTGCTACATATTTTCGAAAATGGTCCGTCGGTGGTTCCACTGCTCCATCTACATTCTTGAACAGCTGATTCGGCTTTGTTTACATTTGAAGGAAGGAGTCGCAGTGGCGACCACTAGATCTAGTATTCATATATCTTTTTGTCCAAAATATTCATAATTTAACAAATAATAAGAATTTATGTAAGGGTTAGAAGGTTTAGGGAAGGAACTTACGAAATATCGCTTAATAATCGATATTTTTCCGTATTTTTTTAGTATGTATAGGAACGGACCGTCTGTCCATTTAAGATGGACCATCCCCGTGTAAAAGAAGGGACCTTTCTCAAGAATGGAGCAGAATGTAGCAGTGAACCAAGGCTATAAGGTGCACATTCGCTAGGTGACATTTGTAGCACACTTCTGGGCACTTTTGATCGATTCGAAATCCCCACTCACTTCAGGTACAAGATAGTTCACCAACTCGGCCTTCTCGTCGACACTGAGGCCGACAAAGACGCCAAGAACGTTGCGGAGCAGCTGCTGGGTCTGGGACATAAAAATGGGAATGCGGGTGCGGATGTACTTGACAATTTCGTTCTTTTGATATCGCGTCATGTGAGTGGCGTCGGTAATAAAAATATTACAGAACTGGAGCACCTTGGCGCAACCTGAAAGGTTTTGGCTCAGATTAGATTCAGGCTTTGAGCTTCCACTTGGACCTACCTATGGCGCATTCCCGCAAGGCATCCTGGAACGTCACATACAGCAGCGACGGCTCGTGGGTGATATTCACGGGATTAATGCACTGGATGACTCGGTTGAGGATGTCGTGCAGATCCATGGTCACATTGACCACAACTGAAAGCCATATATTGTTCAAAACGTGGTCAGGAGCAGGTCTCGGGATCTACTCACACTTTTTGAGCCGCATCAGCCGCAAGTACTTGCGGGTGGGCTCCACCAGCTTGGTGAGCGACGGCTGCGTTTCCGCGAAGCTGATCAGCTTCTCGCACACATCCTCGTCGAGGTCCGGGAGCAGCGACTCCGTGTACAGCCAGTGGAGGATGGGGCCCAGCAGGAACGTGGGCAGGTTGCACAGCACGCCCACCGGCGTCAGCGGCGACGAGGGCGGCGTGTCCATGGAGCTGGGGAACGGCGACGGACTGCGTGCCCGGTATGGCGACAGCGGTGGCCGCCGGATGCTGCACACGGCCAGGCTGCTGCCACCCAGGCCGCCGCCGGGATTCAGGGGCGTGGACGCCGGCTGCAGCATCAGATCCTGGCAGAAGTTGAATATGTTCTTGCAGTGCGACTGCGACGTCTCCAGGTGCGAGTCCGAGTGCGAGGTGGGCGGCAGTCGGTACGCATCGCACTCCAGGCTGAGCAGACCCATCTTGCCCGATGACGCCGCCGATGGCAGCCCCGCCGCCGTGGTGTCCGAGCCCGAGTCCCCGGCATTGCCATTGCTCAGGCAGTTGAAGCTGCTGCTGAACTGGTGGCCACGCTGTGCTCCCAGGCCGCCGCCGCCTCCAGTCTGGAAATCGCACGGCGGCTGCAGGTAGATGGGCGAGAGATTCAGCCGCGGCAGGCACTTGTCCTGCTCGCCCGGCTCCAGGGCCAGGGCCGGGGCCACGGAGATCCGAATGGGATTGGGCGTGTTCGGGATGCTGTGACAGCTCCGGACCGCCGGACGCATCGTGGCCGAGGGCGGGGCACTGTTCACGCACATGCTGCAGTCGAAGCCGTTGAGCCGCAGGATGGAGGCGTGCAGGGCGTACTCCAGGCCGCCGGCGCTCTTCACCACCACGTCGCTGAAGTAGGACTCCTGCAGGGCCTCGCCGAAGCTCAGCTGCTTCTCCTGGCCAGCCGCCTGGCCGTCCTGCAGGCGCTTGCACTCCACGGCATACCAGTTCTCGCAGCTGAGCACCAGCGTATCAGTCGGCGTTAAGGTGTTGGTCTGGCAAGGGTTAGCTAAGGATTAGCTTTGGGGGAACCAAGGAGGAACCGAAGAATAAACTCACGCTAAACTCGATGCTGTGGCCGGCAAAGGCGCCGAAGACGAGGCGCGGATTCAGCTCGTGGACGTCGAAGGTCTCGCAGCTGAAGAGGACACTCGCCGACTCACAGAAGGGGCCGCAATCTTGGGATTCAGGCAGAGGGCTGACCAGGTCATTGTACCAGGTGATGTCGCTGGTGTCGTCCAGTCGGAACTTGACACCCTCCAGGCCGGACAGCTCCCGCTTGCCCTCGAAGGTGCAGCAGACAATCTGGCATCCGGAGGGATATATATGTGAGGGATTTGTATGGGAAACTTAGTAAGTGTTTCTTACCTCCCAAGTGCCGAGGTAGGTGTGCACCAGTGCCATGGCTGCCGCTCCTCCGCTCCTTCCTGTTGCCTAATTTCGAGTTGCGGGGCTCCCAGCCCTGGCCATGGTAGTTCGAGTCGAGCGAGTGGTGGTTGCACCAGGTGCCTGCCTAGCTTCCTTCCTGGTTCCTTGTGGGGTTCGCAGAAGTGCAACTCCAGGGCCCAATTGCCATGCCGTTTGCAGGGTTCGTTCGCTTTCGCGTTTCACTTTTTCCACTTGATCTGGCCAGCAGCGATTCTTAAAGGGATATCGATGTACGCTGCATGTATGTATTTGTTTTTAAGGACTTTTGTAACTGCGCTGCCGCTGTTGCTGTTCCTGCTGCTGCTTCTGCTCCTGCCTCTGCTTCTGCTTCCAGCGAGTCTCCGCTCTCTCTCGCTCCACTCTCCACTCTCGGGCTTCTCGCTGGGCAGCGCTCTCTCGCTGGCGAGCTTTCCTGGAGCAGCTGACAAAGCTCGGGGCGAGCTTTCGCTGGTGAGAAGTGAGTGGGTGTGGGTGCAGTCACGCACCCACGCCAGCACCAGCACCGGGACACGGACTTCTGTGGATGCACGGGATTTAAAGCTCCGTCACACACGTCATCGTGACGCAAACTGGCGTCAGTTTAAATGCACTCTCTCCACGGGCTTAAGCCATAGAAAGTCCGCCCCGTTGGATGCAGGCATTAGGCGGACTGCACACCACTGCGACTCTACAAAAGCCTCTCTCTCGCCCGCCTTAAGCCGGCCCAGGACGAACGGCAAAGCTATTTATGGAACTGAGCCCTATTTGCAGTTCCTGGAATCGAACCGAACCGAGTCGCATTGCACCAATGCGAATCTCAGATAGACGTCGATGCAATAAATATGTGCACAGGCATAATATTAAATAATAATTTAAAAATATAAATATAAATATATTCTATCAGTAAATTAATTAGCTCGGTAATTTTTGATTTATTCTTAATGATTGTTGCTGCTCCCTTATGCGTGGTTTATGCGTTGCAAGCCCACTCATCAGCAGCTTTTTTAGGGAATAAAACTAAATTTAAATGTCTATTAATTGTCAATATAAATATACATAAAATAAGTAATGTTTATTTACATTTACGTTCATTAAATTAATAAACTTAATTATGTGCAAGCAGTATATATTTATATATGACCACTATAATCTATAGCTGCCATTGGAATTATCGGGAAATTGCTAGAAAAAAAAATAAAACTTATTGGTTTTTCAACATATATTTTTAAAGCTGTTTTTACGGTTTTATAATTATTATTTTATTAAGATATTATTATTAGAAAATGTAAAATTCTACATATACATTTTAAAATGTGTACACCCAAACAAATATTCGTCATTGAAACTATACAATTGTTACCTTAATTATATACTCTCTTCTTAATAAGATGCTTATTAATTTAATACTAGGAAAGTTTAAAAAATATACTTATCTGCACCAAGATCTGAGAAAAATCACTAATGCGACAAATATAAAAGAACTAAACTCCAGTCAACGCGATATGTTATCGATGTAGGTTCGTATAAAAACAATACTGAAAAATACACACTTGAACTTATAGAGTACAAAATCTATACTCATAAGTATACATTTGATACTATTAGTATTAAGTAAGAATTAAATCTATACTAAACCCGTGATACTGCTTGAGTATATTTTTAAGAGAACACGTAGATTACTCTTTATTTGTTTTGGGTGTAGCTAAATGTTATAAAAATGTACAAAATTGGATATTTTTCCAAGTTTACCAAAATGTATAGATTTTCAATGATCCAATTGCAGTCTTCAAGGGTTTTTAAGCTTCGGCTTACCGAAGCTAACTTCCTTTCTTGTCTAAACCAGGTTTCTATACACCATTTGTTCCCATTCCTTGTAAGTATTGCCATAAATTATATTTAAATTAATTTTATATAAATAATAAAGTCCAATTAACTCATATCCCTGTCAAAACAATTGGCTAAAAGCCTATTATTTAAGCCACATTTCAGTTATTTACTCTCAAAATAATGAAAGATCCAATCAGAGTTAATTAATTTCTCAAATTACTGTGAAATTTGGAAGACATCAGAGGGAGGGAGACTCAGCTATCACTCTCCAATCACAGTTTTGGTGCCAACATTGAGGCCCATAATCCATTCACAGTTGTTGGCTGCCGAATACGGCCTAAGGCCCCAAAGGGGCTCAACGTAGATGGTCTTGGCCACTTTATCCGCCTATTGTTAGTGCATTTCGTAGAAAATTGCCTCTCTACGGAGGCCCCTTATCTCAGGTTGCACCTGCAGGAGATGCAGGCGTTGCCTGGGAATTCGGCCATGGCTCCTGTTGGGAGCTACGCACTAGCTGTGTGTTATTGGTAGGAGAGATTAGAAGAAGTTTAATCAAGGCCTTTTGCCTGGTATAGTATTTGGGCCGACATACGATTAATAACCAATTTTCAGTCATCGACCAACACTCAACGGTTGCGGACGTCGCCCACTGGCTTGTCTCGTCCTTGTAATGAATAAATAAGTACTTGCACAATGATATTGATACTGATAATAATAATAGTTGTGATAATATGGCAGCGCAGCCACAAGACCTGAACAACCGAAGTTCACAAATTGACAATAAAAAAGAGCGAAGTTCAAGTAACTTCCCCAGATCTTTTCCAGATCTTTCCATGCAGAATCCCAAGTACATCACACTTTCCACAACCAATGCGGTGAGGCCCATTTCGAGCTACTCCTGCTTTGCCGTCCACAGAGCCATCAAGCTCATAAGTCCCGAGGTCGTATCCATCTCCAGCCAAAGCAACGGCAGCCTGCTGCTCCTGGTAAAGAGCAGGGCGATCGCCAACAAGTTCCTCGAGGCCAAGGAGCTGCTGGGCGTCTGTGAAATCTCCTGTGAGCTGCCCGAGGCCATGAACACTGTGCGGGGCACCATCTATGCCCCATATCTGGTCAACGTGCCCGAGACCGAGATCCTGGCCGAGCTGGGGGCCCAGCATGTGACGGCCGTGTTCAAGTTCGGCACCAGGATCAACGGCACTTTCCGGCACAATGGAAAGATCCTGCTGACCTTCGACCTGCACACTCTGCCCTGCAGCATCAGTGTTGTCTGGAACACTGTGCGGCTAACGCCCTATACACCCTTTCCCGTGCGCTGCCAGAATTGCCAGCTCCTGGGCCACCCCACCAAGTTCTGCTGGAAGCGATCGGCCTGCAGTGTCTGCAACCTCTCGCCCCAAGAGCCAGAAGGATGCGTCCGCAACAAGTACCAGGAGCAGAAGGAGGTGTTGCAGATCAAATTTCGCAGGATGTGCAGCATGCGCGAGGCACGCCTCATTCACGGGCGACAACTCGCATTGGCCAGCACCGTGGCCATTCCGAACTCATCCGGAAGAGCCACCTACAAGCCAGTGAGAAACCAAATCTTTGGCTCCTACACTGGCCTGGCCAGCGATCCCCACCATCCCAACACCCCGAACTCCTCTTCATCCCACACCCCCAACTCCCAGTACACATCTTCGGACTATCGGAATGCCAGAGATGGCAGGGATAGGACAAGCTCCTATCTCTCCTCAAGCATTTCCGATGACGGAATGCGCGATTCGTATATTTAAACAGAATTTACCACGGTTTACTGTTGACAATAAATTTAGTTGATTGGATAATATTCCAAGTTCCATTTGTAGATGTAGATGTAGTTTTTAGAGCTACAAATATTCAAAAGAAGTAGTTTTCAAAGTTACATATATTCAAGCAAATGTAGTTTGTAGAGATATAAATAATCAATCGGGAATAGCCCACTAAACGCACATTTCTTTAGCAAAATAATCCACACTGTTAACCACTTCAAAGCAATTTAATACAAGTAAATATCGTAGATTTAAATATTCGGGAATCCCCATAAACTAACTCTATTAGCCTACTCAAGGCCAAGCTCTTTCTAGATCCAGAGCAGGCGTCGGCAGACTCCTATACACTGTGCATAGGAACAAATTTTGGACAGCGCTGTCGGCACACGTACACTGTAAAAGCTTCGTGTTTTTTTTTTGGGATTCTGTTAGGCTGTCGGAGCTATGTAAAACGGTTTCAGAAAAGAAGCAACTCGTTCGGGTCTGTTAGTGTCATTCGGGTCTGAAAGCTTTGCACCCATACGCACTAAAAAACGGTACGTGTCTGGGTGCCGACCCCTGATCTAGAGCTCAGAGCGATAAAGCACTTACACCGGAGAAATGTGGAGTTTGCAAGAACCATTTCTTCAAGACTTGATTTAAAAGCTTTTGCTGCTATAGCTCACATGTTTCTAAAATATTGGAAAAACTTTACTTATAACTTTATCCTCATGCAAAACTGTCCAAATATACAGAATATTCTACAATTGTCTAACCTACAAGGGTATAAAATCTTGATACAATTTTTTTTTAGAGATATAGCTCAAATGTTCCTAGAATATAAGAGAAAATTCAACCTTATCCTCATACAAACTGTCTAAATATACGAAATAATCAACAATAACCTGCAAGGGTATACAACCTTGATACAATTTTTTTTTTAAAGATATATATGTTAGAGATGTAAGAAAAACACAGATGTGTGAATTGTTCATTGAAATGACTATAAAAACTTTAATAAAAGCAAATACTATTGGCAACGGCTCACTTTGTATTTATGGCTGAACCGGGTTAGAAGTTTTGGAATGCTTTGATGGCACACTGGCTGGTTGCCTGGTCGAACTGGTTGTCCTCGTACACCCGGATTCCATCTCTGGCAATGATGTCGCGGGGCGAAAGCTGCCAAAGAGGTAAAAGTAATCAGAAAATAATAAATAAAATAAAATAATGCCACTCACGCCGAGGAGTCGCTTGTCGGTCAGCTTGTAGCCCTTGTAGAGGGCAATCCTCTGCAGCGCCATCACACTGCGAATGCGCTGGCGCGGCTCTAAGGCCAGTAGCTGGCGGAGCACGTCCTGCCCCTCGTGACTCAGGCTGTGCACAGCCTCCGGCAGGAACTCCCCGCTATCGCCGTCGCCGTCGCTGTCCTGCAGACAGCCGTTGATTTGGGCAATGGAGGGGGCATTGGACAGGCGCTCCTCCTGCTCCACACTCTCCTGGCGGCGTCGCATGAGGTGGCGCTTAATATTCGGCGACTGCAAGTAAACAGGGAAAAAAGTTGCATGAAACAATTTATCATATTTAGATCGATTTAACCATTCGATTTCCTGAAACTTTTAAGTCCTATTTGGGATTAAATGGATGAATTAATACCGATTTGGGACTAAAATAAAAAAATAACCGAAACATTCTTGATTTAAGCCTAAAAATTCTTTCATTCGGGGTAAAAGAAATGTGAGTATGCTTTTAATGGGATTTAATTACTAAATTATACTTTATATGATTTAATAAAAGTGTGTTACCCTACAAATACAGATAATAATAACAATTCCTTCACATCGATCTTTAAGTATACAATAATGTTAAGAATTAGGAATTTAAAGTCTAGTCTGTGCTAAATTTAAATTTGTTTCGGGATAATAATTTCTTTTTCTGAATTTAAGAAGTGTCGGGATTAAAATCGGGATCGATAAAATTAAGTATGCTCATGGTTAAATTGAGAAAAATCGTGATCAGCCCGAAATCCATCCTACTTGGAATTAAATCCGGTAACTTTATCCCGTTTTTTTTTTCTGTGCAAATAAATGTGTAAGAAGTATTAGGTTCTGAAGAGTTGAGATAAATTAACGCAGTAGGTTGCCGATGAAACATATGTACGAGCTATCTCCAGGGAATTAAGACTCATTGTTGATTTATTCCTACTAGATTGTGGGTCAAACCTATTGACTGAGAAACTTTACCCAAATATAAAGCAAACCTCATTATTTTGTGCAAGTTAGACATGGTTTTTTTACACACAGCAAACTTTCTAAGCTTGACCACAGCGGGTTCTTAGACAAAAAAGCTTTCCTGAGATTCTCAGTATGCTGACAACTTTTGATTAAATATATTTATTAATCCCAACGAGTCCGATGTGTATATGTATAGAATATATAGGCTAAACACGCCAAGATCTCGGATTAAAATTAAAAATTTTGTAAAGCATATTTTTGAGCTGTTTTGAGAAAAGTTGAGTCTCAAACCATTTAGCCTGGGATAATCGCCTGTGCTCGTAAGGGCAAGGTAAGCCAGCAGGAAAATAAGTAAAATATTAAAAGCTTAGTTCCGATTCTGGAAACTTGTATCTTCTTTATTGTTTGTTGCTGCTGTTTCTGGAAGCCTAAACCAAGGGCTTAACTACCAAACGATGAGGCTAACCATCAGCTCTTTGCTTGTTCCGATTATCGGGAAATTAAAAAGTAAACAAAAAGGGCACAAGTCAAAGTATTATCTTTGGCATTAGATTGTACACATGTACACATGTAATAGTAATTACAAATCAGGCCAGGCAATATTATTGCAACTTGATCTGAGTAGAACTATCACTACATCTCTCGGGCTGAGTAACTGATGTGGTGACTATACATATTTTTAAGGGCTCAAAGCTGTCATTCATTCGATGATAGGTCTCAGAGAGGGAATAACAATTAGCGTCCATCATCCCATTCAATGCTGACGATGGCACACTGAATCATATCCAAATAACTAAATAATTTGGGGCAGACAGACGCATGAGCACGCAAATACGCAAATCGCAGGCGTCAGTTTATAGGCAGAGCCAACAAATAAAAACTTGTGACAAAATACTCGTCCGAGTTATTTGCCGTGAAGTTCAACAAATAAAAGCCACACAAAAAAAAAAAAAAAACTTTAAAAGAATACAGTGCTGACCGCAAAAAATCGCGATTACCCATGCAGATTAGTCACTTTCAATGGAACTTTTCTATGTTGGCAGTATAAATTGTTATAATTAAATTATATTTTAATTAAATTCAACCTAATTTCGTTTTGGGAAAAGCGTGCAGCAAGTCATTGACTTTGCTAGACTTTAAGAACGAAGGAGCTGCTGCGAATAAAACCAGTTTCAATCGTTCTTTATTTATTTTTACTTTTATGTACGTGTGACGTTGCGCCCTCTGCAAAAAAAAAGATGAAGAAAAGACGCGTTTGGAGGAATACATTTTAATAATCGCATGCTTAGACTAAATTTAAAATAAACCAAAGGGGAAACCAATAAATTTTATTTTATTGTCCCTTATTTTTTTATGTACGTGTTTCGTTGTACCTCCTACTACAAAAGTGGACGATAAGCTGCATTTTACCACATAAATAGCATCTTTCGACCTTATTTAAAATTAAGAAAATGAGAATCGAAATGCACAGTAATTTCGGGATCCGTTCTTCATATAAAGCAATACATGTATAAAGAATATATGTTCTCAACTAATTGACAATTCAATATTTTCACACTTGGAGATGATTTTTACTCATTTTGAGTAGATATTTTAACGACTTTAATTTAAGAATATTTGTTCTCAATTTGGTATTGAGTTTTTTTGTACTCAAAATGAGGAAAGTGGGAAACTAAGAATTTTAGGCAAATCCGTATTCAAAGTGAGAAGAGTACATATTTGGGAATGCGTCTTCTCAATTTTAGGATGCCATAATTCTTCCTGTGTGCATTTAAATTTTAAATGCTGAAGTGGTAAGGCGCTATCAGTTGAACCAAAGACTCTTTAATTATTACTTATTATTATTATTACTACTTATTAATATTAACTTATATTGTCTGTGGTTGAACTCTGTTAAGTAAACGCTAAATGTACTCATTCTCTCGCTCTCATTATATATAAAATGTTGATGACAGTTCGATGTAATGTTGATGAATTTTAAGCCTAAACTGTTGATGAGAAAATCCAGTTTATGTCTATGAGTCATCAAAGAAATGTTGATAAATAATCGATGATAAGTTGATGAATGCAATTGGTTGATGAATTATCGATAAAATGTATATGAATTCTTGCCCTAAACTGTTGATGCAAATATTTCCTTTTTGTATATGAAAATTTGGTGAATTATCGATGAATTTGTCACTGATGACAGCCTAGGTCAAGCCCATGTTAATTTCATCAGTAATTTGTATGGAGTTTCATAAATGATACATTAACTAAACCGAAGTTTTTCTGATGCTTGGTTGATGTCTGGTACTGCGGGGATATTATACTAGGTATTTCGTGTACCTGTGACGTTGAGCCCTCAGTTACAAAAGTGGACGAATAGCCGCACTTGAACCTATAACTTGCCAATAAATATCATCTTTCTTTAGCAATAATAATGGGAAATGGATAAATTATATAATTCAGAAATTGCAGATAACTTTCAGCTCTTAAAAACGAGAAACTTGTCAGTTAATGATGGGAGTTCCCAGAACATATTCTAGTTGCCCGATTGCCAATTGAAGTGCTTCTTCGAAGGAACCAATGGAATGCAACACCCTACTTGGACGAGTGTCGTATGTCTTGGATTAGCTTGGCGCAGGCCCGGCAGAGCTTAGTTCAGCTCAGCTCAGCCCTGGCCAGTAGCTCGGCGGCTCCACGAACGCTAATGCATGCAAATTGGATTCAATTAGCGGTCGACTACTTTTTGAAATAGAAATAGACAATTTTTGTTGAGTTGTCGCTGCTGAGCCGAGCTCGTTGTCGCCGCTGTGGATATGGCTACGGTTATGGTTATGGAGTGTGCTGTAATACCCGCACTCTCACTTGCAGAGTACTGGAGCTGGGAGGGAATCAGTGTCTCGACTTGGCTGGTACTCAGCCAGCTGGGGAGCTGATATTATTTAAAGTTCTCGCTGGCACACGATATCGTCCACTTCGAGACTATGCAAGTGCCCCGAGGAGGAATAGAAGCGCTGAACTCAAGCAAATCTAATTTGGCGAATGCAATTGTCATGTAAAAGCCACTTAGTGACACTGACTACCGGCTAATTACAGCGGCTGCACTTGATAGACGTATTCAAGGGGATGGTGGGCTGTTCGAGCAATGCACGCACTTGAACTTAACCACGTGAAAGGCTCTCCCGGGGGAGTCAGAATTGACCTAATAATAATTCATTATTGACACTTTCACATGATCAGAGAGTGAGAGGTGACAGGTGACAGGTGGCTACTGTGAGTCACCAAGAATGCCCGGGGGGAATCAGGAATTCAAGGTGATCGGACCACCACACAGATAATGGAAGCATAATAGAGATTCGGATGCAGCCAGCAGCCAGCAGCCAGTGGTGGCCTAATGCCCAGAGATTTCGAAAGGTTTGACCTGCATTTTCGGAGCGGCAAATTAAGCTTAATCAATGCGGCGGCCGCAAACTGACAAACAACGACAACTTGACAAAGTGAAACAGTTTGGGTTTTGTGCTTAGCAGAATTAAATTAAATCAGAGGCGGCGGCGGCGAGAGACGAGACGAGACGAGGTAATGATCCGCTGGCAGGCGATGACGACGAGTTTCAAGGGGCATGGACGCTGGACGCTGGACGCTGCTCAGAGCTATGTGCCACCTTCCTGGTTCGTTGGTTCGTTGATTCGAAAACAAGTTGCGAAATGAGATGAGCGCTTCACTGATTCTGATTCTGCTTCTGCTTTGGTTACCCAGCTAGCTTAGCCCCTGCCCAATCCCTCGATCCTCTCTAGCATTTGTCACATTTTATCACTGACAATGTGACACATGGTAATAGTAATTGCCGGCACGTGAGCTGTCTGTCCGATTCGGCTTTGGATTGATTCTACCTATGATTTTCGGCTACATACGAGACCAAGCATATAGATGCTGACCCTGGCCCAGTCATGGCGGTGTGCTGTGGCAGGAAAGAGCTGCCACCAGGTCATCAACTCTTCTCCTGGTTATGCTGATGGCCAATTATCGCCGAGACACGAAAAAAAAAAAAGGCACCGAGCACAGTACACATAGTGATTATTATTTTTATATTTCCTAGAATTAATGTCCACAGATAATTGTCTTAATCTATGCGACATCTTTGCGGCTTGCAGAGTCAGCAAAAAAAGAAACCGTCGGCAAAGGAACAAAAAGCTCCGAATGATATTCAAGTTTTTCATTAAGACGCATTAAGATGCCCTATCAATCTGCCATCAAACAGGAAGTGCATCCACGTCTCAGCTAAGCTGTGAGCTATTTATATAAATGCATTTTTAATATATGCACATGCATATCTATTTAATCGGGTTTTTTTTTTTGTAGTTCCACAACTCGCTGCAGTCCACCGATCGTGGCTCGGTCGCAGGCCCATTTCAATTACAGTCATTAAAATGCGTGTCTACTTTAATTACAAATTTCAAAACAGAAAAGGCAAAGGATAAGGGAAAAGGTATGGGTATATAGGTATGGGTATGGGCAAAGAAAAACCACGGCGCATAGATTCTTTCTTTAGCCGCCAGGTTTCACTGTCATTGTCCACCGCTGGGACTGGGACTGGGACTGGCCCAAGACCATCCAAGACTGGCCAAGACTGGCCAACACTGGACGTATTATGCGACAATGACCTCTTTTCCGTGCTTAGGACATTCAAGGCCAATAACAAAGAGTTATGTATCCAAGAGATACAAAGGCAAAGGCGAAGGCTGCCTGGCCGCTGCCGCTGCCTTGGACGCACGTCTAGTACTGCAAGCGCACCTCTCTCTGTGTCGGTGTGTGTGTGCTTATGTGTGTGTTTGCACTTTTGTGGCAGTGGCAGTGGCATTGGCACGGGATGTGCCTGTGCTTGTGCCTGTGGCATGCAGATAACACTGTCCAACAAGGTCTTTCCTTTGTCATAGCCTTTGATACTTGAACAATGATTACATAGGGGGGTTAATTAGGAACCCTGCAAATGTCCTATTATTTTTTTTTAACTAACTAAGCCTTCTTATTTTAAAATAATTATTCCAAGTGTCTTAAAAACCCAGTCGGACTTTGGATCCATGTGGTGAACGAACCTATGTCTTTTCCGTGGCTTAGGCACCTGCTTCCAATTCCACAAGAAGGCTGTACGTATTTCAGGTCAAAATACTACTGGAAAATGTCTACATATGGGGGGAATAGGAATTCATTAAGCCCCCTCAGGGTATTCTAATTTTAGTCAAGAAGAGAGCATCTCCCATCCCATAAAGTATATGTATTATTATTGTGGTTTCAATGTAGATTCTTATTTATTTCGTCGATTTCTCTTCTAAGTTTTACCTGTCAATGTGTTTGATTGCGTAGTGTGACCGTAGTGTTCCTTTTTACTTAATCCTAATTTCATTTAATCTCGGCGTAATCTTAACATAAAATGCTAACTGCTTTACAAAATGCTAAATGCTAAATGCTAAATGGCTACACTAGGCAAAGTACTTATTCAATCAAAGCTAACAGTATATCACCAGACGAGTCGATCTAGCCATGCCCCTCTGTCCATATCTAAGCAAACTAGTCTCTCAGTTTTTAAACTATCTGAATGAAACTTTGCAGATAGTCTACTTTCTATTTCCATAAGTATATAAGTCGGAACGGGCCAGATGGGGCCACTATATTTTATAGCTCCCATAAGAGCGTTGTTTTTAGAGATATCGGATTAAATCTAAATAAATTATCCCTTAATATTATTTTATTATTATCTGCAAAGTTAGCTTCCTTTCTTGTGTTGCTTCAGACACTTTATACCCAAAAATGCATATTTCACCATATCACACTTGATTTAATAAGATGGGTTTGGGGAGCTTCAAAACCTTGTTCTCCTATAAAAAAAACAGAAAAAATCTAGCAAACTCGCTTCCCCGTAGCCCAGTGTAATTACACTGCAGGACGATAATGATAATGCCGCGTCCGCTGGATCTATGCCAGTTCCCCTACCGCTCCCAGCTCCCTGCTGACGACAACGACAATGTGGATGTTGATTGCAACGCATGCCCATTTTATATTACATGATAGCAGCAGGAGCATGAGCAGGAGGAGGAGCATGACTCCTCCCTACTCCCTACTCCATTCCCTGTCCGGGCCAAATTTATTGCTTTCGCCGCATCCCGCAGAATGCTGCCTCGATGCTGGGCTCTGCAAATATTTATGCAAGTCAAGAACATAAAAATGTCGCAAGAAAATGCTCAGACCAAAGCGACCATTAACCGACCACTTGACCAAGGCAAGTCCCTGGCCATCCGAGACTGGGACCTGATCTCAGCTAGGAGCAGAGCTAGAGACAGAGCCAAAGACAGAAACAGAGACCGACCAATGCCATCCAATTTTCCACCATCTTAGGGCTAATAAGATGCATTTGATTTGGCATTAATGCTGTTCTCTGTCCTTGTTTTAGGTTCTTGTAAAATATTTATGAGGATATGGATAAGGCGACTTTTTTGGGTTTTAAGGTTTACTAAAAATACTTGACAAGTCCTTGCTATATTTTTAGATGGAAAATATATTTTGTGGAATAGGAATAGGTATATTTTTAAAAGATATTAGACATAAATCTCTTACAATCGCTGAACTTTGTTAAAGTAAAATATACTTTTGGGTAGTTTAGATTGGGTTTTCAAGTCCTTGCTATATTTTTAGATGAAAAATATATTTTGCGGCAGTGAAATTTGTATATTTTTAATAAAAATAAGACATAACTCTCTTACAATCCCTGAACTTTGTTAAAGTAAATGATACTTTCGGGTAGTTTAGATTGGGTTTTCTAGGTCTCTTAGTGTCATCTCCCAGACAGGAATTCACCTCCAGAGAAGCAATTAAATAGAGCCAAATAGTCGGAGATCTATCTATTACAAAGATAGTGCAAACATTTCTTCGTCACGTGATCTTTAACTTGTAACTTTTAACTTGCAATAATACTTGAATATAGCAACAATTTGCCATCAACGATGGGATTATTGTGACGGCCTGAGGCTGGAGCTGCTGCCAACAACTATTAGAATACGTAATTTTTTCGCCATGAACACATAGTTCCAAGTGGCTATTTCTCAACCTTTTAACCATGGAAATCATTGAGCAATTTATTAATAATTGCAATTATGCATGATTTTTATATTTTCTATAATATTTTCAGATTATGAGATGCACTTTTCGTGACTGCCACAGACGGTAGACGGCAACGGGGCGTAGCAGTTTAGCTAAACTTGCACAGAGATCTACAGAGACGACCTTCAAAATCATAATCCTAAACGATTTCGGGTTCTGGGTATTTCTGCAAATCGTTTTTGTATTACACAATCCCGATGGACGATCCTGGATAGGAATTCAGGTAACCAAACGAGTAACAGGTAACAGGTAAGGCATAAATAAATAAAACCATAAAACCGAAGAACGGTTGAACGGGAGAACCCAACCCAGATACAGACCGTAAATAAGCAGATGGCTCTCGTTTGAATATACTTTCGTCTTGGGTTTCTAAATTGGGTTTCCCTTTGCTATCATCATAATCTCTGGTTACTATGTCGCACCATTAGTGGTCGTGCCCAAATTAGAGTGTTTCCAAATCCAGATCCGAATCCGAATCCGAATCAGAGCACGTTTAACTAAGTTAGCTCTCCCCCCAGAGAACTTTCCGCTAAACGATTGTGTGTGTGGCGGTGACCTTAGAGACTTTGTAGTGTCCATTGTCTGTGGGTCTTTGTGTCTGGCCGTATCTTTCGGATGCGATATGGATTTTGTAAGCTACAATTTAAGCGCTGGAACTTTCCATGGCCCATCCTTTTCGGGATCGAGAGGGAGTCTATAAAAAGAATACCCAGAGGAGGGAGGCGGCTGCATTTATCATTCTAAGATAATCAACGATCGGCATCTGGCATCTTGCATCTTACATCTTGCATCTGGGGGGAACCATGTCTGGCAGGCTTTGATTATGTTAATGATGCTCCTCCTGCCCCTCGAGCTCTACGTCTTTGATTCAATAGTAGATGGCTTAGTATATCCCCAACCAATACCGGTTTTTCTTTTTTTTGCCCAGCTCCTTAAGCTCCTTCTGCTGCTGCTCCAGCCACAATTAAGCATTTTTCTTTGGCCCTGGCTGATTGCTGATATTATCAGTCTCGGGCTGCATTTGAAAATCGTGCTGCGTTTAATGATGCTTATGGCAATCGATCAGCGATCCGATCCTGGTTATAAATAGTATCCACCGTACTTGGCCATCCTCTGGCCATGGGGCATGGGCTCGCTCCTTGGTCTGCAGGTCTCTTACAAATTGCATTCGCTTTAAAAATAGACAACCGCCGCCGCCAACAATTTGCTGTCTATTTATGGAGAAAGGGTTCGGGCTCGGACGCTTGGCTTAGAACTAAAAATATCCATCGCGAATCCTGTCCAGCTCACGTACTCACGCTGTCGCCGCTGCTGCCTCTGTCGCCGCCACAGTTGCTGCTTTCATCTGCTGCGGCTGCTGCTGCTGCTGTTGCTGCTGCTGCTGCGGCTGCTGCTGCTGCGACGTTCGTGCCTAGCACTGAACTCGATCGCTCTGCCGACGCCAGCGGTAGGTATATAAGCGGCCCGGCTCACTGGCATCCACTCAAAGTGTTTCTTGAAGCCGAGCGAGTGAGAACACGCCACGGGCCGGGATTAAGAACCGACACAACATTCTCCTTCTATTTTTTTTTTGCATTTTGTATCTGTATAATTTGTGCGTACACCGAGCTGAAATCCCAGACAGAAGAATCCTCCCCTCGCGACTCAGTGTGAACTACTCAGTGCCCCTAAACTCAGTGTCAACCGTGCAATCCATCCCAGCGAAAGCCGTTCCCGGAGAAGGTATGTATGGCTCCTCCCGTGCCCAGTCTCTTTCGGGGGATTTCGCAAAAGCCAGAGCCAAGTATTTCCCAAGTGTTTTTCCTCTCCTCAACTTGTTTTTGTTTTTTTTTTTTTTTTTCGGCTGCAGCTCGTAAATCATAAAGATCGTATCGTATCAGTTACGTAACGAGCCGGGCCAGAGACTGGATTCCAGCCAAAGAACGGCCGCCTAGAAACCATATAGTTTTGGCCTTAATTATCGAATTGGGCTAAGAGCTGTGGCCATAAAAAATAGCGGCAGCTGCTAGTGAATTAATTAGCATAGGGAAGTGGCCAAGCAGATGTTCAAAAATTTTGCAAATCAGCCGTTATCAGAGATCTATAAAACCCGCTGAGATCGGTAGCTTAGTGTAGTCAGTGGGGGTTAGGGTAAGGGTAAGGGCAAGGGTACAAGGTCCACGAACCGAAAGCACCCAGAATTCAATTGAGATTTTTTAATTTAATGATTTAATGGAATTACAAAAGAAATAAACGGAACGTAATTCAGCGGAATTCCAAAAAATAAAAAAAGGAAAGAAAGAAACCCCAAGCTAGTAACATTCCCCTGTCCAGTTAGCTTAGTTCATACTAATCCCAGGCCTCTCTTTCCTTTACAGATGAAGTTCCAATTGCTTTTTGTGGCCACCGTGTGCCTGGCCAGTGTTTGGGCCTTGCCCGTTCCCGACGAGGAGGTGGCCATCCAGCCCGATGGCGGCTCCAAGGCCGAGCTGCTGGCCAAGACCCTCAACCCCAATCCCATTGAGCCTGCACCAGCCAAGCCTGTGCTGGCCGCTGCTGCATCCGCTCCTGTGACCATTCCCGCCGAGAAGAAGCTGGAGGCAGAGGCAGAGCCCAAGATCGAGGGTAAGGCTGCTCCAGTGACCGAGGCCGCCGCCGCTGAGCCGGTCAAGGAGATTGCCAATGTCGATCTGAAGTCCAGTGCGCCCGATGTGGAGACAGCCCCGGCCATTCCCGAAAAGAAGGCCATTGCCGTCGAGGAGCCAGCCGTCAAGCCCGCCGAGCTGCCAGTGGCCAAGTCCCAGGAAACAGTGCCCGCCGAGGATGCGAAGAAGCTGGAGAAGGAGAAGGCACCCAAGCTGGAGAAGGAGGAGGCACCCAAGGCCATCGAACTGATCGAGACGCCCGCCTCCAACTCGGAGGTCCAGAGGCAGATTGTCGACGAGGCCAAGCCGCAGGAGCCCAAGATCGATGCCAAGTCCGATGCCTCCGTGCCAGCCACTCCCGTCCTGGTTTCCGAGGACAGCGAGAAGGAGCCCATTGTGGAGCAGCCCGCCCGCCAGGAGAGGATCAACGAGATTGAGCAGAAGGAGGCCAAGAAGGAGGCCATTCCTGAGCCAGCCCAGGCCTCTGAATCCACCGCCGCCCCTGCAGCTGAGGCTCCCAAGACCGAGAGCAACATCCAGGTGATCACTCCGGAGAAGAAGTCCATTGAGTCCGGCTCTCCTGCCGCTCCCTCCTCTCCCGTCGCCCAGGCAGCCCAGGCCAAGTCCGGCGAGAGCCCGAAGCCGGTGGACCAGCTGAAGAGCACCGAGACCGCCGCCGAGCCGGCTCCCGTGTTGAAGACCAACGCCCCCCTGGCACCGGCCGCCGCCACCAAGGTGACGGAGCCCGCCAAGGAGCAGGAGAAGGAGCAGCCCCTCCCGGCCACCTCCGAAGTCAGCGCGAAGGCCTTGCCCGACCAGAAGCCGGAGCCGGTGAGTGAGACGGCAGCCGTTCCCGAGGAAAAGAAGATCAATGAGCAACCCATTGCCGAGGCCGTTGCCGTGGCCGAGCCCAACTCACCAGCACCACCGGTTCCCCTGCCGACGCCCGCCGAGCCAAAGAAGTCGTCGGAGGAGAAGTCGGACAAGTCCGAGTCCAAGAACGAGGACTCGTCCGAGTCCAAGGAGTCGGAGGAGAGCAGCGAATCGAAGGAGGTCTAGAGATAGTGAGAGCTTTACACACACCCCCTCAGCCTTACTCCACCCGCACTCCAGAGAAGCCAAGACCCCATCACCCCATCACCCCGTTCCCGTTCCCCCGAGCACCGTGCACCGCCCTTGGCAGCGTCTTAATGTTACGACCGTAGCCGGTGGTATTCTTAGTTGTAAATGGAAGGAAGCACAACAAAATCACACCACACACCACACACAGCACACAGCATGGGAGTAGCCCCAGGATCAGCTCCCAGGACAATAGAACCGCCCCCGCTCGTGGGCATAAACACAACACAACACACACCCAGGACAAACCGCTAAGATGGCATACAGTTATACTTATAATTATAATTTAATTAATGTAATTTTAATTAAATCTTAGTCTTGGCAAGACCCGCACCAGCACCCCCTCCTCCCCCGAACAAAAAAGAAAAGGATCCTCCGCGTAAAGGTCCTTGGAACGAAGCCAGCAACGAGAAAGAGAGAGAGCCTCTCACACACTCACACACACCACAAACTGGAATTCCCTATTTTTTTTATTATTTGAGTTCTAAAATAATGAAAGTACATTTAATAACGATAGTGTTATAACGTATATATGAGCGAAAGTATATATGATTTTATATAGACTGAGAAAATTCTTAAATAAAAATCGAAAAACTAAAATAGAGTCTTCGGTATTATCATTGAGGGTATTAGCTTTCGGTTCCGCTCCGAAGAATAAGCGGAAAGAAACTTGAGAGAGCGGTCTCTCTCGGAGCGGAACCGGAAAAGGCAAAGCTCCATCAAGCGGAAGCTAACTGAACGGATTTATAAGATGATGTTACTGCTTTGCTAGTACATTGCAGGCAAAACGGGGAAAGGGTAACGAAATTAAGCAGTTCTTTCGATAAAAAGCTGTCACGTTCGCTACTGAACGTAATTATAAGATATTGTTACTGCTTTGCTAGTACATTGCAGGCAAAACGTGGAAAAGGTAGCGAAATAAAGCAGTTCTTTCGATTTATTTTTTTTTAATAGGGGCCACGCAACCGGCACGTTGTTACGTCTTTGCTAGTACATTGCAGGCTGCATTGCATTCGCTATTGAACGGAATTGTTACTGCTTTGCTAGTGCATTGCAGGCAAATCGTGGAAAGGGTTGCCAAATTAAGCAGTTCTTTCGATTAATTTTGTAATAGGGTTCACGCAACTGGCATGTTGTTACTTCTTTGCTAGTACATTGCAGGCTACATTGCATTCGCCATTGAACGGAATTGTTACTGCTTTGCTAGTGCATTGCAGGCAAAACGTGGAAAGGGTAGCGAAATAAAGCAGTTCTTTCGATAAAAAACTGTCACGTTCGCTACTGAACGGAATTATAAGATAATGTTACTGCTTTGCTAGTACATTGCAGGCAAAACGTGGAAAAGGAAGCAAAATTAAGCAGTTTATTCGATTCCTTTTTTAATGGGGTCCACGCAACCGGCATTTTGCAAATATAAATTATAAAATAAGAAGTTATAAGATGTTGTTACTGCTTTGTTAGTACGTTGCAGGCAAAATTAAGCAGTTATTTTGATTCCTTTTTCAATAGGGTCCACATAACCGACATTTTGCAAATAAAAACTGTCGCGTTCGTTACTGAACAGAATTATAAGATGTTGCTTTGCTAGTACATTGCATGCAAAACGTAGCGAATTAAGCAGTTCTTTCGATTCCTTTGTGTACCCGGACCCCCTCTAAGAACTTTGGGCTAACTAAGCTTATAACTAGCTCCTAAGAAAGATATAGTTTTCTCGATCAAGTTTTCTATACAACGAATGTGGCGCAGTTAGATAATGCTACTTGATCCCACGACTCATGGCTACTCCACTTATATGTAGACACTGTGATCTCGAGAGCCTCAATTACCAAGCTGCATGCGGAGTTACATATTCCCCATGCCAAGACGCATATGCAGCAAACCAGTTACGGATTGATCAGTGTTAAAGCCAATCCCCCCCGAGCTATCTGAGCTATTAGATCGCATTCTGAACGGCTGTGTGAGCAACGTCGCATTTACCGAGTCTGAGTCTGACTCTGACTCTGAGTGACTACCGGCTTTGGTCGCTTACCTTCTGCGTCAGCATCTGGCAGGCAATGACGCCCAAGGCCCACCAGTCCACTGCATGGCCATAAGGTTCGCCGCACAGAATCTCCGGGGCTGAAACGAAACGAGAGCGAAGAGAGAACGTTTTACCCACCCGCAGAAAACAAAATAAAATGGTGTGAGCAGAGGAGATTAAGCGGACCCATAAAGTGAGTCTTATCTTCGGCGCGCCGAATGCTATGCCTAGAACTATAATGAAAGCGGACAGCTTTCGATGGAGTCTCGTTACAGATGACCAGGCCAGATCCCGATTGGATTACACGCTTGAAAGGCCAATTACTTTTTCGACTTTGAAAGTGCGCTTCAAAGGATTTATTGGGCTTAATTCGATTTACAATATTAGTTAGAGTTTAGAGTACATTAATTGATTACTTTTATAGTTTTTGGACATATAAGAAAACATTGATTTACATACATACATACAGCTATACATCTATATATAGTTTGGATCTCAATAGATACATAGAGCCTGGTACTATCATTTAATCACTACAAGTACAATCACAATCTTTTATACATACATTATCATCATCCTCCTCGGCTATCCATCCATCCATCCACCTGGACCTCATCATGAATTGAATTTAGTTTAATTTAACTTTGCTCTTTTTGTTTAATTTATATTGCAATTAGGACAAAGCTTAACACGGGTCTGGAGCCAGGGTCGCAGGTCGCTGGAGCGATTTGGTGGGAGGTCATAGGTCGTATTGCAACTATAGATATGGTGGTGTCAAAAACAAAACTATTACCCACTTCCCTTTCTCTCTATCTCTCGCCCTCAGCTGGAATCAAATCAATAACAACTAAAACTAATAAGTAATAAGCAGTAAAGCAGATTAAAAACGAAGATAAACACGGTCGGAACACACACAATAAATATTTGACTACCTCGCACTCAATCTTATCACCATTCCAGGGCGCTGGGAGCTGGGCCAAGACGAAGGTAGCAACTTTTACAATTACAGAACTAAACATGGAAACGGTGGACAAGGAAGGCGAACGAATACGAAAATGAATATAAATTAATTCGCGAGCGAACCCCTTTGAAGCGAGGCCAGCCCGTCACATTGCGAGCGTCTCCTTGATGATCTTCTTCATGGCATTGCCCATGGAGGGCGCCGCTGAGCCCGAGGTGGAGTAGTCGAACTTGAAGAGGTACGGCTGCACGTCGGGGAAGGATGTGTCGAAGATCAGGTCCAGCTCGCTCTGGCTGGGCGTCTTGGGCACGTAGTCGTGCCGGTTCATCAGCTCCGTGATGTAGATCACCTTCTCGGTGAGCAGATCCGAGACATTCTCGCGGCACAGCTGCCGCTCGTCCTCGTTCTCGTGCTTGATCAGGTCCAGGTGCACCGTCCACACCTCCCAGGGGATCGACTCCTGGGGGAAGGGCCAGCGGTTCTTCTTCTTCTGGAAGAACTCCAGACTAATCTGGCCGGAGCCGCAGCTCTCATTCGAGCGCAGCTTCTCGCTGAACGAGTTGATGGCCCGCTTGACGCGGTGCGTGAGGCTGTCCGAGGTGCAGCACACGTAGGTGAAGTCGATGAAGTTGCAGTCGACGTCCGTGTAGCCCACGGTGCCGATCGAGTACTGGGCATCGCCCGTGTACATGTACTTGCCGAGGCAGCGGTGGAAGAGGACGGTGTGAAAGATGGTGGCCACCGCCTCGTCCACCTGGCGACCCTCCATCGTCAGGTCAAAGACCTGCGAGCGGGCATTCATATTGGCTATGGGTTATTCCCGGCTTTGTACAGTGTTCCCTTTGAAGCTGGCTTAGCTTTAGTGTTGCGACTGCCAAAGGACCTGCTAGGCTTAGTTCTTTTTTAGTTCCGATTTACATACATACATAGGTTTGGGCTTAGCCTAAGTTATAGTGTGACCTATAGTTAACAGGAGTTTATATCTATACTGCTTCTGTTCCCCCTGCTTCTAAGTTGCTTTGAACGATTTGGATTGCGATGGAGCGGCGCCTCTTACTAGCTAAGTTCTATTACTTAATTACTTAGGCTGTAGTTAAGTTGGATTGGTTTAGATCGTACCCATATATTTGAAAGTGCCACACATGGTGCGCGTGTTGGCCCCCAGTTTGAGCCACTTGCTGAGGCCAAAGTCGGTCAGCTTGATGTGGAATTGTTGTGTCAGCAGAATGTTCTCCGGCTTGGCATCCCGATAGATGATTCCAGCGTTGTGCAGAAAGTCTGCAAGTCGAATATAGCAAGAGTAAGTAAACGATATGGGGAGCCCTTTAAAGCATACTCACCCAGAGCCAGGGCAATCTCGCCTATGTATAAGCGCACCAGATCAATGGAGAAGTGTCCTATCTTGGAGAACAGCTCGCCATTCGGCACATACTCGGAAACTAGACAGGAATCAAAGTTAGTTATAAACGCAAAAGGTATGCTAGAGATACATACGAATGTGCAGGTTGTGTCGGTTCTGCCACAGATCGATCTGCTTCACGATAAAGGGATGGTGGCCGCACACCTTCTGGATGTCCGCCTCGTCCTTGATCTGCCGCACGCTGTTGTCCTCGATGAGCTGCAAGCGTACAAAGTTACTAAAATCCCGATTTAAATAAATATGGATTAACCAAGATACCTTTGATTTCTTGAGCACTTTCAAGGCGTAGCAGAAACTGCTGTCGCTCTTGTCGCACACCTTGAAGACCACGCCGAAGGCTCCCTTGGCCACCAGATGCTCCAGGCGGAACTGCTCGTTGCGGCTGGACTCCTTGAAGTGCGAGTTAAAGATCGAGTTGGTCAGAGGTCGGTGCCACTGCGTCTTGCTGCGCCGAGAGCCATGAAGCGAGGTCAGGCTGTGGGGGAGTCACATATGTATATGAGTATCTCAGGGTTATCTCAGGTTATGGTCAGGGTCTGTACCTCTTGCGGGTGGCCTTGTTCCGGTGGCGGAAGGAGTTGCGGGCCGCGGAGAAGCTCCAGGTGAGTCGTCCGCCGCCAAGGCTGCCAAGACTCCAGGTGGAAAGCTGCTGCAATGGAATTTGAAAGCAATTAAGACCGGGAAATACAGCAATTCCAAGGCTATGGCCTTCTACGCAGCAGGGAAGCCAGGTAAGGGACTGGATTAGGGATTTCGGGCTAACCTGCCTGGTTTTCGGGGAATTAATGCGCGGTACTGCGGCTACCTACGCCCGGATCTTTGGCTGAAGCGCGGAGAGCGGGTGCTATGTGCGATCTGCGTTCTGTGTTCTGCGCTGAGCGGCGACACGTGCGATTTTGTCATGGAATATTAGCAAACACAAGTCGAAAGGCGATCAGCGCTGTTTTGTGCTGTTCTAACAGCTGAGATCGCAGAAGAGAGCGAGAGAGCGAATGGCAGTCAGGCCACAGGCATACAGTGGCGTCCGCAACAACAAGGCAGGTACTGTATGCTGGTTTCGGTCACGGTTACTGTTCGTTCTTGTGAACTGGTTCGGATTTCAACTTGAATGTTGGAAAATCTAGTATTTTATGGCCTATATCATAAGTTTAATGATTACAGTTCTTCTATAAGAGGAATATCTAAAGGGTTTTAAAACGTTATTTACCAATCATTATGAAATAATCGATGGTAATGATAATTTCGAACATTATTAGAAAAAAATCATAGTTGACTTAATTTTCCTTAAAAGGTTTAAAGAAATAGGTTCCAACATTGTCCAAAATAGCAAATAAATTAACTTAAAATTTTATTGCAATTAAAATTGATCGTTTCTGATAAAAATGAAAAAAATTATATTATTTCCTGGGCCTTGCCAATATGCCGCCCCTCTACTGTTCCGTATGTTTTTCTTTGCGTGAGGGTCACTCGAATGTTCGCACACATACGCACAGACACTCGCACTTACACACGCGCGAGCCACATGTCAGCACTTTTTTGGATAGAACTCACAACGCGGGAGGCGGCGGAATATGATGATCCCCAGCTGCGGTGGGCCAAGGAGCTGGAGGTGGACACACGGCGCCGCCAGAATTTGCGCAGCGCAGCGCAGCGGGAAAAGCGAGAAGCGAACACTCAATTGGAATGACAATGAAAACCGTACGAAGGCTGACGTGAGCGAATGCGGAAGCATTAGAAAAGTTCGGAAACGGGGAACAATGTGGAAGAGCAGTCGGTTTCATGGGCGTTTGGCTGTGCAGAATCAGCAGCCGGAGCGGCGATCAGCTCGGCGCACATCACACAGAGACCGCGTCGTAATTCCGCCTGGCTTCGTTCGACGGGAAAATGCGAAAACCAATGACGCAGTACTTATTTGCACGGGCGATTGAAAACAGGCCAGGCTAATGGAAGCGAATGTAAGGCAATGGAACGGATCGGTTTGGAGGGTTATGGCCAACACAACTGTCCATATAATTCCGTTATCAGGTCTGTCCTACTTTCTGGCTCTCCTCTCGCTCTAACTCATTACCTGCTGTGGTAGCGACTGCTGTTGTTGCTGCTGCTGCTGCTGCTGCTGGTTCTGGGTCTCTTCTGCTGCCGGCCGCGAATCCGCTTCCTCTGCGGCAGCTGGTGGGGACTGGGCTTGGATCTGTGGCTGGGATCTCCTGCTGCTGCTGCCTCCGCAGCCAAAGGTTATCGATGATGTCGCCTGCTGTCTCTGTTGCTCTGCTGGCTGCTGCTGCTGCTGCTGCTCCAGCGGCTCGCTCAGTTCCGCTGCTTCTTGAGTGCCTTGCGGTGTCCTTCTGCTCTCATGCCTTGGTTGCGAGTTGCCCATCAAAAGTCACCACTTTTCCAATCAATTCCCTCGATTCCTCAGTGTCAGCCCTTACTGTTGTTGTTTACACACTGGCACTGGCACTCACACTCACTCACACACACACACTGGGCTGGAATGGAACTGTGGTGGTTGAGGCGGGGGAAGGGGCGCTTTCGATTGCGCAATCACTCAGCTGGCCAGCCCCAGACACAGACCAACACAAAAAAAAAAACGCACACTTTTCCCTTTGCAAGGTAAAACTAGAATATTTCTATTTAGGAGCGCGCTCCGTTTCTTTTTTGATTATTACGCTTTGTTGTTGTTGTTGTTGTGCTGGTGCGAATGAGGCAGTAAATCAATGTGACCAGGTAGACCACATGCACGAAAACCAAATATTGTGGAGATGAAAGGCACGAACAATAAATATTGTGAATTTAATAGTCGTGGATGTTTTTCCACTACGCTGCATTCTCCAACTATCGCCCTAGAATAACGAATTATTGAAAAAGCGTTTCTACTAAAAAAATGCTGCATTTAGCATTTAACTTAAGGGAAACAGCTGTTTTTTGTTTTGGCTTTGATTTGGCGGAATACTAAATTTAATTCTAAATTTAAAGTTATGTTAACTAAGGTGGGATAAAATATACAGGGAGAATCTAAAGAAAATGTATGAATTTGATAGCCATATTTGTTGCGCCTTCTGGATTGTGTTGTTTGATAGGCAAAATCAAACATCGACTGGTAAAAAAAAAAAAAAAACTCGATACTATCGTAAAAAAGTACTACATTTAACTGCTTTTATAATTTTTGTCACCTCAAAAAGTGTTGTTCAGCCATCGATACAAGATTTAAATAATCGACTTAAATAAATAATCTTTAAATAATCGATAGACGAAAACATCGCTGTTTTTCCATTCCTAGAAGAGAAGGGAAATAACTATCATCTCTATCGGAAAACGAAAGCAATTCGATTTGAATACAAAGTTTGTTAGGCGCCGTATAAGTCTGACGTTTCTTACATTTAAACAAAAATAACCCGAAGAAGACATAACCATGGAAGTGTAAGTAAACTTAGCACTGATATAATGCGTAGATACAGACATACAGGCAGTCATAAAGGTATTCGTTGCAAGGAGGGTTAATAGAAAAATGCCAATTTTAAACAAGTAAAATGTTAAATAATCGATTTTTTTTTTGTCTGAAGCCTAATACTCACCAGCGCTAAACCTTAGCTAGCTAAAACTGTTTCATAATTCTAGTGTGACCGGTTTTATGGTGTTCACCGAAAATCCATAGGAAACGGCCAAACGGCCATACTGTCAGCTGTGTTCGTTTTCAATTCAAATTAAACGCGGTCAAACGAACAAATTACTAAAATTACTTAAATTATGATTTCCAAAGCCGCGGGGCCAGCTTCCGATGCCGCCGACGAGGACGAGCTGCTCCTGGCCCTGCAGCTGCTGCTACTACCACTGCTGGAGCGCTGCTTCAGATCCAGCTGCGGAGTGTTGACCAGAGGCATCTTTGTGTCTGCTGGGTCTGCTCTTCCGTCTGCTGCTCCACCTCCTTGTCCAGGTGGCCGCTAGTGGGTCTCTCCGCATTGTAGTCGTAGAACACCTGCGAAGTGTCGCCCTGCCCATAGTCATCGTTAGGCACATCCGCGTCCACGACGACTGCTGCCACGAAATTGGC
>VNJZ01003752.1:0-17118 GCA_008042795.1 Drosophila asahinai
AAAAAGTTATACGTGCATTAAGAATATATTTTAGGACGGCTGGCAATTCAAAATTAAAAACGAGAAAGAAAGCTAACTTCGGTAAACCGAAGTTGGTATACCCTTGCAGTCTGCAATTGGATCATTGAAAATCGAACCATTTTAGTAATGTTGAAAAAATATAGAATTTTGTAAATTTTACATTTTACATGTAGAATTTTACATTTTCATATAAATCAACCGATCGCTTCTATGGCAGCTATATGATATAGTGGTCCGATCTTAATGAAATTAAAACCGTAATTCAAGAAGCATAAAAAATTGCTATATCTCAAAATGTATAAAAATACAGAGAAGTTAAAATTTTTTTTACATTTATTTCGCCATCATTCCTATGGCAACTATAGGATATAGTAATCCGATTTCGGTCGTTCCGACATATATACTGCGTGCTAAAGAAATAAGACTATGCTGAAAATTTCAGCCCGATAGCTCAAAAACTGAGAGACTAGTTCGCGTAGAAACTGACAGACAGACGGACATGGCTAGATCGACTCGGCTGGTGATGTTGATCAAGAATATACTTTATGGGGTCGAAGATGCCTCCTTCACTGCGTTGCAAACATCTGTTCAAAATTATAATACCCTATGCAAGGGTATAAAAACGCCTAATACTGAACTTAAAATGATTAAAAATTAAATTGTAACAAAAACATTAGCTCTTTATTATAACACGCAACTTAAAAGCCCAAGCACCATCTAAGGGTTAATCCACAAACTTAATTGGCGAGCCCCGCTCACTTAACAATGAGTTACAATTGTGGAGGGACTAGATTTGGCCGATGAGGACTCCCTGTGCGGAGATCATAGCCTCCTAGGCAGGTTCCGAAAAGTGTCCAAAAGAAGCATACTCGCTGTAGAAAATGGCCTTTTCAATTTATATGAAAACTGTGCTCCTTTAGGAGTCTCAGAAGGAGTGTTTTCGGAGTCACAAATTGCAATGACTCCGTGCGGACTCCTCTATTAGCTAATGGATTTTTTTGAAAAAGACTCCTTAAATCGTCCAAAGTTAACCTAACCGGAGTGTTTTGGGATTGCCTTCGTGCTCCGAAAATACTCCAAAATGGGGTCCGTACACCAGGAAATTAACCATTCGAAACTGTCAAAAATCAAGCCCATACCTGGGCGATTTCCGTAACTTAAGTTCTTTAAGGTGCTGTTTCGGGAGTCCCGTTTCGCTCCTACTTCGGAGCGCTTACAAAACAAATACATACATAGGTGCTCTACGTTTTAACATGATAATTACAATTATTTTACTTCAATCGACACTGCTATGTATGTAGGATAATATGTTACTGTTAAATGAATGTAAATATTAGAAATGTTCTATAAAGCAACTTACATTTCCAAAACACAATGGTTCCGACTGGGACTCGAACACGCGAAGCTTGATGAAACCTTTAATACATATTATACCAAATTATGCTCCCTAAACGCTCCTACGAGGAGCTTTTTTTGAGTCCCCTTTCACTCTGACTTCGGAACGCTCCTTTAAGGTGCTACTTCGGAGTCCACTATCGCTCCTACTTCGGAGCGCGAAAGTGGTTGGCTGGGCAGTAATTGTATCATGGGCGTAGGCAGCCCTTAAGTGACGAGACTGATTTGACATTATAATTAATTTCACACTTTATTGATTAACGGAGATTTAGCTTTGAGCGAGACTTTGTCGGCGCCCAAGTTTTTGTTCTTTTCTTCTTTTGTTTTTGTTTAGTCGTAATTTGTTTTTACTTTCGTTTCGTTCGTCTCAAGAGTTCTCTTCGCAATCAGTTTAATGAAAAGTTTCTACAGTCAGGTATTTTGATAAGCAGTTACGTTACTCAATTGAAATTACACATTTATATTAATAGTTGCTTTGTTGTTTGTGTTTGTGTTTACATATACATATAAATAGCTTATGTTGCTGCTTAGATTGCACCGCATTACAGTAATAAATCTTTGAATTGCGTTTCAATAACCATTTGATCAGACCACATCATTATCATTATCATTATCATTCGTCTCAGGTTTTTGGCCAGTTCTTTGCTTCCTCGCTTTCGCTTTGCTTGAGTAACATTTCCCATTCCGACTTCAAGTTCGTTCGCTTTCGCTTTCGCTCATTCATTTTCATTTGCGTTGTGTTTATGTATGCAGTACCTTATGTTTTTCTTTTATTCTCCTTAAATCACATTTATTATTAAATATTAACATTGAGTAAATTATGCTTGAGTGTGTCGGGGGTAATTGGGTAATGGTGAGGTTAATTTGTGTTTTCTTCAAGATATTTAGTTGTAGTTGTAGTTTACAGCAGAATCGAGTCGAAACAATGCTAAACAATTATAGATTACAGCGGAATTATATAACATAAATAAAATGGTTGCTTAAATAAATATGTAACTTTATCCTACAAGAACTGGCGTAGTCAAAAAACGAATTTTTTAGTCGAAACAAAGCGTCACTTTTTACAATCACTCGGCGACAATCACCCTTGCAACTTTCCTTGCCCAAATTTCGTCAGCTGCTCCTGTCTCCTGTCTCTAGTTTCATTGTACATTGCGCTATTTAAAAATACGTTGTTTAAATAAGTGTTGACTTTTGTTTAATTGGTTTTGCTTTCGGTTTTTCAAGTTTCTGCGATTGGAAGTACTAAATTGGTTGAGGCTATGAATTGTACATTAAAAGCTAAGATGTGTGAACCTAAGCTATGAATCGATTAAATAATTAGTAATAGTAATTTTAATAGTACAGTATGCGTATGATTAATTACTAAAACGAACCCCTAATCGTAATACGAATTTCTTTACAATTAATTTACGTGTTTTGTTTCTTACTTTCTCCTCTCCTCTGATTATTGCTTGTTTTTTGTTTTTGGCGCCTTCCTTGACCTACATCTTACATCTTAAAATTAGCACTGTTACGGAGCTAATCCTAGGAGTCGTGAATAGTTTAAATGGCGTTTAAAGGAGCGGGGGACATATTGAAACAATTTCTCATATATATTTATACATATATGGTTATGTACAACTAGATAAATATGCATGGTTAAGAGCTCTACTACACCTAATTCGTTTATTCCAAGGGGACACAGTTAACACAAGCGCAATGCCGATGCGTTCTCAGCTCCACATGAACAACAATGGGTTGCCGTGCTTACGATTACACATCAAAACATATATATATATAGCTATATGGGTATACAATGTATGTACGATAGTATTGATAGGAGGTAACCATAAACTATAATATCAAGCAATACACAACGCGTAGCCTTTTATTGTTCACTCATCTCTTAGCACACTCAGACCCGCAAATTGCAAGTTGCATCTACTTTGTGGCATCCGTGGTGGAGCGCCGGCGGTTGACAGCAGCCTGTTGCTGCTGCTGCTGCTGCTTGGCCGCCGCCAGAGCAGTCAGCGTCCGCTGGCTGATGGCACCCGAGGCGGTGGCGGCCCGTCCTGCGATTTGTATGTGCTGCATCTGTTGCTGCTGCTGCTGCTGCTGCGACACTTGCATCTGCACTTGGCTCGGGCTTTGCAGTGTCTGCGAAGAGACCGTGGTGGTGCTCTGTGGGTTGAGTATTCGGTGTGGTTGGTGTTGCTGATGTTGCTGTTGCAGCTGCTGCTGCTGCTGCTGCTGCATGGGCGCCTTCACTGTTTTCAATTGTAGCTTCTGCGTAGACATCACAATGTTAGCAGCACTCAGGTTGGCGCTGCTAGTCACAACATTGGCGGCTAACAGGAAGAAGCGTGAACTTGTGATCGACCAGAAAGCGAAGGCTACTCACCATTCACGGGCGTGGTGGCTATCTTCAGCGTGGAGCCACCTATCTGTCGCTGGGCGGTGATCAGCTGCCTGTTCGGCGCCAACTGCTTGGTGCCGACAACCTGGACGTTTCGGGCACGCGACGGTATGGTGCCCACCAGCTGGATGGCTGCCGTCGTCGTACTGCCTCCGGACTGAGCCTGTCCCGCCGACTGCTGGGCGACACCTACACCACCACCAACACTTGAGGTACGTATTGTTTGAGGATTTAGTTTTTGTACACCCGCACCGACTATTTGAGCTGGAAGCAGAGAGAGCAGAACGTGGATGTGCGGGGAGATTTTTTGGTTTGGTTTTTGGTTGTTTCTGGTTGTAATGAGAAATGCCGAAGGAACCTTGGACAATAGGTTATGAATGGACTCTCTAATTTTAAACTGATGGCATGGCATTTGGGGTTAACACATACAAGACACAAGTTTAGTGGCATGAGGGGATCGGATCGAATCGAATCGAGTTGTTATCGGGTTTGTGTTGTATAATATGTTGTGGTTTGTAGTGAACGAGAAACGAAACAGAAACAGAAACAGAAGAGAACCAAATTAAGCATGTTCAGTTAAAGGAAACAAAAATAATCACTGTATAAATAATATTGTGCACGTAGAAATAAAGAGACCGGATCCTGAGTCGCAGATATCTTCGGCCTGGCCGAGACAGGTTCACTTCACCATTGGGTTGGTACTTACCAATAGGAAGGGTCAGCATGGCTGCTCCTCCTCCTCCTCCTCCGCCTCCTCCACCGCCGCCACTCCCGTTGCCACTGGCCCCACTTGGGGCGCCGTTGTTCGTGATGACCACCGTCTGGGTGCCAGCCACCGCCGAAGGCAGGCTGACGATGGTGCCCGTGGGTGGCGCATGTTGCTGGGCCTGTTGATGCTGCTGCTGCTGGTGCTGCGGCTGGGTTTGCAGCGTGATAGTGTGCGGTATCTGCTGTTGGTGGCTGGAGACCGGGACCGATACGAGGACACTGCGCTGGTGGCCCTGCGTGGTGCCCGTTCCCGCAACACTGGCAACACTTCCCGCCTGCTGCTGCTGCTGGAGGCTGTTGCCTGAAAACTGCAGCGAAATGGGCTGCGTAAATCCCGGGATCTGCACTTGCACATTCTGCAGGCCGGCGAAGTTGGCCATGGCTCCCTGCAGCTGCGACAGATTGATGCCCTGCAGGTTCAGCGTGGCCGTGGTCTGTTGCTGCTGCTGCGGCGAGGCAGAGGGCTGCGGATGCGGACTAGACATGGGCGAGTGTATGGACGAGGTGGCGGGAGAGTGGACTATGGTTTTGGTAATAAACTGCTGCGTAGCCGATGGCTGCTGTGGCGACATGTGCGGCATGGACACGGCAGACACGTTGGAGGTGGCATTGCTGAGGCGCTCCAGCAGCGCCTGGTTCTGGTTCTGGTGCGTCTGCGTCTGCGACGACTGCGAGTGATCCGAGCCCGATGGCGAGGGCGTGGCCGCGTTGGTCAGCAAAGCGGATAGGGCTCCACCACCTCCGCCAGCACTCGACGTTGAGGAAGCCAGGTTGTTGGGCACCGCGAAGCCGCTGGCATTGGAGGCATTCGAATCGCTGCCCGGCGATGGCGCGGCCATGCCCACCACAATCGCGTTGGGCGGCACCGTGGTGCTGTCCCTCCTCAGCGAGCTCAGTATGCGCTGCTGCACCGGCCCGGTGGGACTCTGAATCCAGGCTGCAGCCGCCGCCGCAGCGCTATTGCCCGAGGAGATCACTGTGTAGCTGGTGGTGGGGTTGGTCATCACCGCCGGCGGCGAGGCCAGCTGGGAGGCAAGCGCCGACATGGACACTCTGACGGTCTGGCCACCGTCGCCGCCCGCCTGCTGGTGGTGCGACTGCGCAGCCTGGTTCAGATTGACGGCTATTAGATTGCCGGCAGAGTTAGTCCGAAACGTGGTCGTCGTGGTGCCCACGCCACCTCCGATCTTCCTGTTGGCGTTCAGCAGATTCTGCAGCACCTCGCTCGACTGCTGCTTCCGCTGGGCAGTCATCAGCGCCGGCGTGCCACGGGTGGTCTGCACGTATGTGGCGGTGGCTGCATCGGCGGTGGCGGGCGTCGACTGCTGCTGCTGATGGTGGACTAGCGTCAGCGTCTGTTGTGCCTGCGGCTGCTGCTGGCCGGTGGTGGAGGCAGTGAAAGTGCCGCTGGCCACCGGGGTGCTGGTCATGGCAGCTGGCGCACTGTTGAGCAGGTTAAGAATCGAGGCGTTGCTGGAGTTTTTGAGCGTAGTTGCGGAGCCGCTTCCGCTGTTCCCGCCAGCATTGTTGTTTGCTGTGGAAATGCATAGTTTTAAAGAGTTTATAGGTACATGAAGAGGTAACTAATAGCTTACAGTGCTGCTGCTGCTGTTGTTGCTGATGCTGCTGCTGTTGTTGCTGCTGCTGTTGCTGCTGGTACTGGTTGGCAGAGTTCATAATGCTGTTGACTATGGCATTTATTGCAGGATTCGGGTGTATGGCCGTATTATTGTTCATGCTACTATTGTTATTATTATTATTGTTATTGTTATTGTTATTATTATTGTTGTTGCTGTTGCTAGTGGCAGTTGTCTGTTGTTGATGTTGCTGGTGCTGCTTCTGCATGAGCTGCTGCTGCTGCTGAACCTTGAGCTGCGATTGCTAGGGAATAGTTGAAATTATGACTATCAGAATTATCAGTAACTATAGCCCTAGTCCTTACCAGAATTGGCCCACTTGAGTTGAGCTGGGCACGCAATGCGGAATTGGCACCCACCACCGAGGTGACCTTCTCCTGCTGCTGCTGGATGGTGGCGGGCTGGATGGTGATGCCCGAGTGCTGCAGGGCCTGCGCCAACTGCTGCTGCTGCTGCTGGGGCTGTTGGGGCTGCTGTTGTACTAGGACCAGGGAACCGTTGCTCAGGCTCACTTGATGAGTAGTTGTGGAGGAATTGCTGAGGCCGGTGGTCAGCTGTTGAAGCTGAATGTGCTGCTGCTGCTGCGTGGGAGTCTGGGGTGCCTCAATAGTGTACGTTTGCTGTTGCTGCTGTGCTGGCTGCTGTCGGAAATTCTGCTGCACATTTATTACATTGCCTCCGGCCAGGTTCAAAGTCTTTTGCATGATTTGCTGTCGCGGAAGCGCCACATGGTGCACTGTGGCGGGCAACTGTTGCTGCTGTGCTTGTGGCTGCTGCGGAGGGTTGGCCACAACCACCAAGTGCTGTTGCTGTTGCTGCTGCTGCTGCTGCTGCTGCTGCTGCTGCTGCAACTGAGCTTGCCTCTGCTGCTGCTGCTGTTGCTGTTGGTGCTGCTGCTGCTGCTGCTGCAAGAGGATCCGCTGCTCGTTTGTCAGTCCCGTGTGGGTTACAATTGGCACATGTCCGGGTATCAAATGCGTAATTTTGACCGCCTTGCGCCCCTCCTCGGTGAAGATCTCGCGGAACTGCTGAATGTATCGATTGGCATGGACCCGCGTGCCCAGGGCAAAGCGGCACGACTCTCCGTTGCGTTCGCCCTCCCTGTAGTCCCGGTCCACATACAGCTCGCCCAGATATTCGGCATCGGAGGGACGCTGGAAGATGGACAGCTTGATGTGGTACAGCGCCCGCCGGCCCTCGGTCGCCTCGCGCTCCGTCTCGAGCACGTACTCCTCGATGAGCTGCGGCTGGAAGTTGTGCCGACAGTTGGGCTGGCAGCCGTCCTTGCACGCCTCGCTGAACTCGTTCAGGGGCTCGAAGGTCTTGGCGTACTTCTCGACGCTGATCACGTGCTCGGGCACCTTGAGGTTGGCGGGATAGTCCAGGCAGGGCGGACGAATGGGCCGGATGACCTCGTGGGGTCGTCGGGGCACCTTCGAGGTGAACGAGGAGAGCATGGCTCCCACCAGCGGGTTGTTGGTGGGCGCCGTGGCTGGTGTGGCGCTGCCGACGCCGCCGCTGCTGCTCCCCGCACGCGGTCGCTGGCGAAGGCGGGCCAGATAGTCGCACAATTCCAGGCCGTGATGATGCGTGAACTGGTCCAGCTTGCGCTTGCGATTGATGGCCGTCTGGGTGAACTTCTTCATCTGGCGCCGCAGCTCGTGGGAGTTGAAGAGCTGCCGCTGGTGCTGGGCGTTGATGGCCTGCCTTCCTATGCTGGGATCCGGCTCCAGGCAGAGCGGCTCCGCGGTGGCCAACACCAGCTGGCTCTCCAGGGCAAGCTTGTCCTCCGCCGGCAGCTGGCTGCCCATTTGCTGCACTTCCGCGAAGAGGGTGGCGTTGGTTGGCCTGAGCAGGATGTGCTTCATATCACAGATATTCGTTGAGGTGGCAAATGTCTGACGAAAGTCGCGGATCTGCGCGATGACGCAGCCCGCGTAGAACACGCTTGGCTTGACGTACACGCGTGTCCCCTCGCCGCCGTCCGACAGGCTGACGGTCTCTGCGCCGAGCAGATCCATGAGAAACTCCGGCAGCATCTCGCGATCGATGCACTGCAGCAGTAGGTCGTTCTCGTATGGCCATCGCAGGACCTCCACCAGGCCGTAGTCATGCTTGGCCTCCGCCTTGGCTTGTGACTCGTCAGTGGCCGCAGTCTTGCTGCGTCCGCTCCGCTGTCCTCCGGCTCCTGCTGCCGCACCCTCGCCGCTGGCCTCGTCCCTCGAGGCGGTTGCAGACCACTCGTTTGTCTGGGAGTTCAGCATCAGGTGCTCGTCGTAGTGCAGGGCCAGGGAGTATCCCTTGTTGCCGGGATAGAGGTTGACCACAATTGTGTTGAGCTTTTCCCGCTCCACCAGCCGCTCCAGGGTAAAGGAGCGCGTACGCTGCTTCAGCTGAAAAGGGAATTGGGAGAGAAAGAAGGTATTGCATTCGAGTGAGTCTGGGACTAGCTGCTACTCACCCCTGTCTCGGCAAAGTAGTTCAAGTCATTGCTCAGCAGCTGCAGGTAGAGATCCCTTATTTTCTCGTGCAGATTGAAGAACTTGCTGTTGCCCGGCTGACCGACAGAAGAGGAAGAAGGCGGTTTCGACGAGGAACTGCTGCTGCTGTGGCTATTGGAGGAGGAGGAGGCAGTGCCGGAACGCGCTGTTTGTACCGTGAAGACCGAGGCGCTGGCGGTGGCGGTGGAGGGTAAAGCTGAGCTGCGACTAGAGCTCCCAGAGGAGCTGCATTCCTTGTTACTGCTGTTGGACTTTTGGCGCTTGTTCGGCGACGACGTGGGCGAGGCCAGGACGTGGTGGTTATGCGTCTGGTGGTGGAGGTGATGATGGTGCGAATGGTGGCTGCCGCCGCTGCCACCGGATGATGCATTTGCAGAGGGGAGCCGCTTCTCCGACGACTTCTTACTGGATGCTACTGACGGTGGCACAGATCCGGCCGAGCTGTTGCCCAAGCTGAGGCTGGAGTTGACGCCCGGCGGCGTGGACAGCAGCAGGTCGGGAACAACTGGTGACGGCGACGTGATCGAGTTGAAGTTTGACAGCGTCGTGGTGGATGACGAGCACGACGAGGGCGACGGAGCAATCGCTGTGGGCAGCCCGGTAGGCGTGGCCGAGGTGGGCTCCGTGAGTATGCCCAGGGAGCCGCCCGCCCCCGTTCCCGCCCCTTCGGTGGGGGAGTCGTCGTCATCGAAGATGCAGATGGGCGGCTGGGCAGGAATCTGTGGTATTGCCTGGAGCAGGCTGGCCTCCAGGTACGACTTGCTGCTCGTCGCAAAGGTGACCGTGACGGGGGACTGCTGGGGCTGCTGCTGCTGCTGGTGAAGCGCCGAGTGCAGATGGTGGTAGGACTGCGTCGGCTGCGCCTGCAGCTGGTGATTGGGGGAAGATGCCGCCTGGTACTGGACAAACTGCTGCTGGTGGTGGACGCCTGGGCCGTGAGCGTGGACCACGGCGTGCGCTATTCCCTGGGCATGGTCAGCGTTGTTCGAGCCCTTTAACTTCTTGAGCGTGTCATTTATGATAAACTATTAGAGGGTTAAGAGGTTAGGATAATGAGTCGAAGGAGTCTCTAAGAAGGAATCAGGCTCTTACGTCGGCTTCTTGGCATGAGGAGTCCAGGCTTTGCATCGTGCCAGCGGATTGCGAGGAGGGTCCCAACTGAGGATGGCGCACCAAGCAGCACCAATTACCGACGACATCCAAGCCAACGCTGGGGACGGAGTTTGTTCGCAGGCCTGGCCAGGATCGGCGTTGTTCGCATTGCGCTCGCAGGTGTCTGTCCCTGTGAATTACAACTGCAGAAGCAGAGCCCGTTGTTGTCTCTTACTTTCGCTGGCTGCTGGCTGCCCGTATCCGCACCCGCACTCGCAACACTCACCTGGCCGTGGACCATTCCAGGGAGCGTCGCCCCGGCTGGATTGCCTGCTGCGGCTGCTGAGTTTTCGGTGAGCCCGACCCGACCGACGATGGATTCAGATATTTCTTCACTCTTTTTCTGCTGCTGCTACTTTGCGTGACATTTTCTCTCTGCGCCCCTCTGCCGTCGACGACCCTCTTTCTGGCGATGCTGCTCGGCGAAACGGAAAGGTCGCGCGCTCTGGTGCGGTGGAGAGGCGAACGCTGGGCTGGTTCTCTAATAACACGCTGTGAACTGCTCGCTTTTAATTGTTTAAAAACTTTGTTTTAGGATTTTTTGCAATGTAAATGTACTGTACGATAGAGCTGTGAAACTATCGATGGCACTATCGATAGTATCGATGGAGGCGCTCTGTTCAGCGCCATCGATTGTTTTCAGACTATTGCGATAGTCCATCGCCATCATCACTTTTGATTGAAATTTAAGGTTTTGGAAAATATAAAAATAAAATATTTGCTGGTTCGCTGAGATTATTTATCTGTTCCCTATACGTTTAACTGACTAACTATTGCAGAACGACTGAAACTATCGCCGATGAATTCAGTCGTATAGGTAACGACCCAAAAAGAATCGACTTTTGAATTTGCAAACAGCTGATTATAACAGTTCTCGTTTTTGTAAGCAATTGTGGAAAATGCATTTTAAAACCAAGAAAGCAGAGTTGTTTGAGCTGGTAATAGGTAAATACATATCTGAGCTGCTTTAAACATATAATGTAAGTAAGTAAGATAAGTAAGGAATTTATTTATCCTATTACATACAATTAAAGTTAATTTGAATATTTAAGATGGATTTATTCGTGAATCACTGGAGAACTTATTTTTATTTTGCCGTGGTAAGCTTATTAAAAAAGAAAGCCACAATATCCTTTTAGTCAGTTAGTCAGTGAAAATATCGAGTGAAAATATCGAAAATATGTGTTTCGTAAGTAAATTAATTTTCATAATCAAATATTGGCTTGTAACCAAAATGTAATTATTTACATTTACTTTGCTGTATTAATATATAAAAATACATGAAGAACAATAGCTTATTGTTGTTTTAAGTCCTTGTTTATAAACTTTACAGTAGTCAAAAATTTGAGTAAAAATGTTCACTTTTGTTTTCAAGAATATCCCTTTAATTTTTGTTATACAGGTTCTTTTTAAATAAATACCCCTAATAATTTCCTATGAGCGATAGTATCGGTGGTTCCCCACAAAATATTTTAAAATATCGATGGCGCCTATATGCCGAATGCCAACAATCGTTATCGTTCGATATACTTGGCATAACACAAAATGCGTGTGGACACACTGGTGTTGCTACAAAATAGCTATACATGTGCTTTAGCTATTTTTAGCTACTTTATAGCTTTTTTATAGCTGTGGTCTTGAGCCTTTTAAGTGTGACCTCTTGTGGTGATTTAAACATTTTATGATCAGCAATCCTGGCAAGGACACTTCACTTTTCCGGCGATTTATTTTAATATTTGAATGGTTATTTTATTTCGGAGTTTTTAAGTATTGGAATATTTTCAATTATCCTTAATTAAAAAAAACCGAATTTCTTTTTTTCATTTATCCCGCATTCGTCAATCGGGAATTTGAAAATGAAAAGGACCCTCTAAGATGCATTAAATAAAAACACTGTCGACTGTAGGATTGTTCACTTATGTTTAATAGGTATATATTATTAAGGATTAGTCTCTACCAACTAAGCATTAAGAATACAAAATTTTGTCACTTGTACGTATACACTTTGCAATACACATATATCATATATCCGTGTGTTAACCGTTATCAATTATCAATTATCAATATTCAATAAAATCATATTTATCAGAAACTTGTAATACACTCGCAGTTGAAGAATTTCCGTTCACATCAGCATGAGATCTTTAAACATTAATTGTGTAGTTTGAAATATTTATAATAAAAAACAGCTCTTGAGTTGGGTCGGGATCGGCATCTCGTGAGGATCGGGAGCGGGAGCGGGAGCGGAACCGGGATCGTCATCAGGATCAGTAATTCAGCGGGACTCAGACTCCTAATCCTTGTGCCCGCCCTGCAGCTTCTTCCAGGTGTCGCCCAGAGCCTTGGCAAAGTGGTCGTCGACAGAGGCTTCAGTCTTGGTGAATATCGAGATGTTCGTGGATGATGTGGGCGAGGCGGGCGGCGTCTGCGTCGAAGAGGCGGCGGCAGCCGCTAGTCCTGGTTCTGCCTTGACGCGAATAATCGCCGGCATAGAGGGCGTGCTTGTGGTGTGCGTGGGAATCGGAGTGGTAGGCTGGGTCGGCTGAATCAGATTCGGAGTTGCAGTCGGAGTTGCAGTCGGAGTGGGAGTCGGATTCGGGGTTGGTGTCGGCGTCGTAGTCAAGGTTGACGTCGCCACGGTTCCGGCTGGAGCGCTGTTGGCTGCATACGCTGGCGACGGAGTATTGTACCTGGGCGGCGTGTGCGGGTGAGGTGTGGCCACGGCCGGCTCCAGTACCTCGCTGACCGCCGTTGCCAGCGCTGGGCCTGTTGCCGTTGCCGAGGGCGGCGGAGACGGAGGCGCCTGGGTGCGATGCAGGGCCAGCGAAAGCGGCAGCGGTTCTTCCTGCGGCGGTGGGAGCTCCAACTGTGGCGACACCGGTCTTGAGCTTAGAATGGGCGAGTGCAGCACGGATGGGCCGGCCACGGTGGGCATGGCCAGTGGCGAGCGGTGCTGCTGCTGATAAAGATGCGAGGCTCCTGGCACTGCTGCGCTGGTCACCGAAGGGGGTCCGTGGGCCACCGGCGAGGCCTGCTGCAGTTTGGGGGTCACGCCGGGCGAGGGTGTTGGTGTTGGCGTGGGCGTGGACGTGGGCGTTGGCGACTTCTTGGAGAAAAGTGCGGCATAGTTCTCGCCCAGCGATCGCCGGAAGTGCTCGTCGATGTCGCACATTGCCACGTCTGCAAGGCAAAATGTTTACTTTGAGGTTTGCATATCCTAGGAAGATCTCTTACCTGAGGATTGGGCCTGCTCCGGCGGCTCCCGCTTCGGAGGTGCCTGGGTGATGACGCTGGGCCGGCTGTTGGCCGCATAGTTGGTCCCGGGCAATGGCTCGCGATAGGGTGGAGGTGGCGAGGCGCGGAGCTGGTGCTTTAACGTCCCGGATGACACCGACATATCAATAGGACTGTCCATCTCCCGTTCCTCCCGCTCCCGGTCGCTGCTGACTGCGTCATGGACCTGATACTCGGCGGTCCGCTGGCGCCGTTCACGACGCCACTTGGTAGTGGGCAACTCCTTGGCAGTGACGCGCATCTCTGCAAGAAAAAGCATGGACAGCGCGGGGTTAGACATCGATACCATCGATAGATAGTAAAAACAAGTGAGAAAGCTACAGTCGAGTGTGACCGACTGTTACATACCCGGCACCCAAAGCATTGTGCGTGAAATTAAATAGCACACGGACATGAAAAAAACAAAATGTTGACAAATGAACCCAAATGTTGCTAAAACAATGTTGAGCAACATTCAAAAAAGTCAAATGATGATAGGAACATGTTGGCAACGTTCAAGAAAGACAAATTCTGCAGCTGCATTACGAATTAATACTGCGCCCGAAAGCACGCAACACTTTTTCTCGCTACTGCCTTTGTGCTCGCTCAGAAGAAGAAGAAGCATACACAGAAACTTTGTTATTCAATAACTTCCATGTTTATCATCCGATTTTACTCAAATTTTCAGAAAGCGTCCGCAAACGCCTACTTATTTAATTTAACTATTTACTTTAACACAAAAATTACGGATATAGCTTATATAAAGTTTTTTTACGATTTTCGGGGGCGGAAGTGGGCGTGGCCAAATTTTAAAACAAACTTCATCTGCGTGCATAAGGTTCCAATGTTGTCACCAAATTTAGTAACTCTAGCTCTTATAGTCTCTGAGATCTGTTGTTTCACACGGATGGAGGGACAGAGAGACGGACAAACGGACATGGCCAAATCGACTCGGCTAGTGACGCTGATCAAGAATATATATAATTTATGGGGTCGGAGATGCCTCCTTCTGCCTGTTACATACTTTATCGGTTGGCACTAACTTTTAATACCTTTGTACCCTACCCATAGTACCCTCTATGGGATATAATATAATAATAATAATAGTAAATAATATTCCTCAAAACCGAATTCGCGTTTCAATTAATGGCCATAAATTTGTTTTGGATGTTGCGGTCGGCTTCGGTTTTGAGGTGTAGCTCACGGGTCTGACATCGACGAGTGGGCGCAATGAATCACATGGAGTAGAGGCGAGGCCAACACTACAAAACTCCATCGTTCTCCATCGAGCCCTGCCTCTGTCTCCTTGTTCCCTGCTCCCTCTCTCGAGTTTGTTGCCTAAGTTTTTCGCCTTTTGAATGAACTTCTGCCAAAAGCTCTGCGCCCTGGGTAAGCGGGGAAGGCGGGGAAGGCGCGGAACTAGCCCAGAAAATATTATACGAAGACGCCGCCATCTCCATCGCCAGCGAAAATAGCACTGCACACACACACAAATACCCAGGCAAAATGATAATAACAACAGAAAACTCACAGTCACCGAGAGTCCCAGTCACAAATATATAAATTGGTTTCGAGAAAACTTGTTTCGTCTATGCCAGTGTGTGTGGTGTGTGTGTGTTTGGCGAGTGTGTCAGAGTCTCGGCCTGGCTGGCATACACTGGACGAAACATTGGGTGAACGTGCCCGGCCTGCCAATGGGCGATGCCCGAGCTACTGGCCTGGCGTGGGAAGCGGACAACCCGCCGAAGCAACTCAGAGCCAGCTGCGTGGGCTGCGGGATCTGGTCACGTCGATTCGGGATGTGCTGGAGCGGCGGAAGCGGAGTAGAAGATGGCTACCAGCCGACAGTTCCACACGGATCTCGGCCGAGTGCACAGGAAACCAAGTATATATAAATAAAGCAGCAGGCGGCGGGGTGGGAAGCCAGGTCCCAGAACCCAGTTTTTTATCCCCATCGGTCGAGATCGAAGGGACAAACCAGTCGGGCGACTTCTGCACATTTCGAGCAGCGCAGAGAGCCAAGCCAGAGCCTGGTGCATGAATGAATCAATGAATGGCGCGTTGGCCGTACCGTGGATGGGATCTGGGATGGTTAAATGGACGCCTCGGAGGTTGCATTGCCAGCGGAGGAGGTGAAGTAGGAGTAGGAGTAAGCGGAGGCGAGAGCGTTGTCCTGTTTTCGGCAACGTCACTGCGAGGCTGTAATTTATTATTTCTGCGCCTGCGTCACGAGAGGAGTCGGGCCAGAGTGGAGCAGTGCAGTCGAGAGAACCAGAGAAGCACGATTGGGAGAAAGAAGCTGCTCAAACTGGTCTGCAGAGTGCGGAGCCCGAACCCGAGCCCGGAGTGGGAAGGAGTGGCAGGCCGAGGCATAAAAAACAACAAACAGCAGCAAAACAGCACGGCTTGTGCTCAAGCTGCTGCTGCTGCTGCGGATGATGATGAGGATGATGATAATAATAAAGAAACATTCAAATTTTATTGCACATTTCCGGTCGTCGGTTGTCGGACGTCGGCGGCTGTTGGGGATCGGCGGCTCGGCGGATAGACGGAGCTTTCTTTTTTGCGCTCCCCCTCTTTTGGCATTCAGCTCTGTCTCTACCTTTCTCCTTCTCACCTTCATTACCCTTGCCCTTTTGTTTACTTTGCAGCTTTTACTGCAGCCGCGTATCATTTTTGTTCATTTCGAGAAGCTTGACTCTATGGGAAGCCGAATCGAATTTGGGGGATTTTGAAACGATCCTCGGAACGGGATTAACACCCGGTAGGAGCAAGTGCCGTTTGGGTGTACGAACGAACTGTCTACCCGAGTATATTTGATAAACAAGATACGAATACATCGTATACCCAGTACTCAGTAGAAGGATATTATGCTATAGTGCCAACCCGCAAGGAGGCATCCCAAACACCATAAAGTACTATACAAGTACTTATACAACATCACCAGGCGAGAGGATTTAACCATTTATGTTTGTCCGTCTGTCCGCATGAAACAACAGATGATCTTAGAGAGTAAAAGAGCTACATGTACCAAATTTGGAGACCACAAACCTCATTATAGGTATAGTAGCGCTTTTCGGTTATATACGATATATAGAGTCCTGTAGTAGAATCAGATGATAAACATGAGAGCTATTAAACAATAAAGTTTCTGGGCAAGCTGAAGGTCTGCAACATGTTCTTAGCAACATTTGTCACCATTTTCTTCTGCCTTCCGCACTGTTTAATTCAAGTTTTTCATAAATTTTACACAAGTGAATAAGCCATGTCAATGTGCCTTTTAATTTCACCCACAAAGCTTTGGGTACCGGGGATCTTTTTCCTTTCCTTTTATTCTTTCTTCTCTCTTCTTTACTACTTGTTTTAAAACTTTAAATTTATAAGTAGTTAGTTTGTGAGAGTCTTAGAAAAATGCGAGCCCACTCGACTTTAGATATCGGCGGTTACAAAACTAAATACAAAGCATGTAAATCATGTATAAATAAAATCACATAAAATTTTTTTTTGATTTTAAATTTTTTTTTTGTATGGCTTCTATTCTATTCTTTCTTAAAAGATGCAATTTAATTTGGATACCTACAAGTGTATCAAAAGCAGTCTCGAGTGTGGGGTGGGGTTTGACTTCTATTTCCCTGAACACAGCGGTTCAAGTATATACACATATGATTATAAATAAATGAGTCTCGGTTTATAAAAACCAAAACATAAGAAAACAAAAGTTTATAAAACGTTTACAGCGTTCCAGTTTTTAGATTCCGACCGAAGCAAATGTACGCTATCATCTTCCACAGCGTTATTAGCCATCACAGCTCTTCATTTTACAAAGCATTTGGCGTGGCCAAAACTGAGCTTAGTATCTATCAAATAAGCTTTATAATGAGAAGAACTAGATAAGCCTTATCAACAGTTGGTTCCCTTCAAAATATATGCATTTATTTCTACAATGTACACTGTCTGTATGTTGCAGAGGGAA
>VNJZ01003758.1:0-12113 GCA_008042795.1 Drosophila asahinai
AATATTAAAATCCTGAAATCGATCCAGGTACGAACATTTAGGTTAAAGATGTTATTAGCGCTTTCGGTTACGTGGTCCGTTCTTCTCAAATTGTAAACCTATCGTGCAACATTGTTGAATGTCACCTTAATCTTTTGCTGACTTATTGCGTCACAGTTTCCAAATATTTCAAGTCCATAAAAAAGTGTTGGCATAATCAGAGTTTTGGCAATTAAAAGTCGGATATTAGTCGGAATAATAGACTGTGTTACGTACAAATGTCGTAACATACCATATGTTCTCCCTGTAACTATGTTTATATGATCATTCCAAGAGAGTGTCTTATTAAAGAAAAAGCCTAAGTTACAAGCCTTTTCTACATATTCCAAATTCGTGACTCCCAATCGGAGTTTCGGTAGATGATCCGTTTGAATATTATTTTTGTATATGACGATGCATTTGGGCTTAATGGGGTTTAGGATCAGGCCATTTTTCTTAGCCCAATTGCAAACACTCAACAAGTCAACATTACATACATTTATACATTCATCAACTTGACTTAACGGACGGCTGACATACATCAAACATCATCTGCATACATATGAACATTACACATAGACAAAACACTTGGCAGTTAAGAAAAAATCAAAATATAAAATATAAGCAAATGACAACTTTGAAAATAAGAACAAGTAAGATGGCTACAAACGAGTAAGCTCGACTGTGAGATACCTGGTACAAGAAGCTTTTTGCGTTAAATACTAAGAACAACAATTCAATGCCATCCTGCTGTCCCTTTCTCACACGATTTATGAGCTCTCTATTTAAAAAAAAAAACTCTTTTTTTTCTTGTCAAAATGAAGCACTTTAGCATGACAACGCATAACCACTTGTAATCTAGTGGTTAGCGTGGACGCAGCACTCTGCTTATGCAAGATCGGAAGGGGTTCAATCCTCACAAGATCCCAAACAAAATGTTTGTATTTTATATAGTATTATTATTATATATACATATAATAAAAAAAAAAAGCAAGGCAGCTACAGTCGAGTGTGGTCTACTTTTAGATACCCGGTACACAAACTTTCACTTTCTGAAAAAACACTCTGTCGAATTAAAACCATCGTCAATTAAAACTAATCGGAATGAAAATTATATCAAAAAATTCGACTACGCACCAACACTCGCTCGATCGGAGGCAACGAATATATTTAGCGATCCTTTTCGCGCAGATTTGTTATAAAGATATTTAGTACAACATTTGCTAACATATAAAAATAAATCGTTACCTCGTTTAGTTTTTTTTTCTTTTTTCGAACCTTATCTCATTTTGTCGTTATATGAATATAAAATTGAGTTAAGAAAATATAAAGTATTAATCTATTTTAATGAATGTTATTAAAAAAAATAAAGTAATTTTCTATTAAGAGGAGCCCCTTCCAAAAAATTAAAAAAAAAATACCATAGATAGGGGGTTTAACGTACAAATTATGTTGGGGACGCTCTTAGTTTAGTCACAATAAATCTTTAAAGTTTAGCCTGATTCCCATACAAAATGCACTTGGAAACCGTTGCTACGCAAACACGCACACAGTGACAAATTATGAATACGCAAAATCCAAGCGCCTGTCTGTGTGATCGGTACAGTGGTCTGTGAAGCTTAATTTTTTTGTCAAATTGTGCTTAGCCTAAATACTATATATGTCGACACTTTGCACACTTTGAATACATTTATGCGTGAAATATAAATAAAACAAACATTTGAAAACGTAAAATACGTAGTAATTAACGACTTTTTAATTCATTTTATTTTTTTTTTTTTCAATATTATGATTAAAATATATATAAAATTATTAAAGACCTTCCATGTCCTTATTTTCGATTAATGTCAAAATCAAAATCGGCAATGCAAAAAAATAATTTAAAAAAAAACGCGCGCGTGTAAAAACAAAAAAATTTATATAATTAAAAAAAAAAAAAAATTAATTGTCGTATAGTGTTGATACGGGCCCATTAAGCTGGAAAGCGAGTATATTTACAAAAAAACACGTTAAATCTTCCAGGAGAAGATCTGTGCCGAAATGGTGATTTATTTTTACACGTTATGCTTTGTTCTTTCCACTAGCACTTACAATTTTTGTTCTCCAAAAGTTGCAGGATCTTGGCAAGGGTTAAAAAAAAGTTTTCTTGGTGTCGTATAGTTTTGATACGCACCTTATTATTATAATTTTTTTTTAATTTCTTGAGGAACACCACCAATATTTAAATTTAGAGAATACCCCTAATATTGAAATTTGTATGGAGCGATAGTAACGTGATAGTATTGATGGTTCCTCTAAAACATCTGAAAACATCGATGGCACCAGAACTTTCTGATATAAATTTTAGTACTCTGCATAGTATACTTAACTTTGAATATAAAATAGATTACTAATATTACAATATGTGTTCTTTTCAGTTCCTGCGGAAGACATTTGGCGTGGAGTGACTGCAGTTAGTAACGCTGGAAAAAAAAGAGGTCGTGGCAAGGGAAGTGGAAAAAAAGTAGCAAAAGATTTAAATAAGGGGCAAACAATTGGTCTCGGAAAAAAGAGTTGCATATGGCCTGGATTAAATTCTCCAGTTTTTCGTGGAAATGAGCTTATCCTTCAACAAAAAATGGTTGAGAACAGTGATAGAGAAACTGGAATTAATAAAATTCGTGATTCGATGGGAAATTTTAAGTTGATGAAACTAAATCCCATAGATCGTGGATGGTCTGGAAGTAAAATGCCTGGACGAAATATTGGACCACCTGATACCGTTGGCGAAGAGGAATTTATATCATTTGATACCCGAGTCTTGGAAAACAAAATTGTTTTCATTATGAAAGGAAATATGGGAAGAAAACGAAGATATTCTGTTTTGTCGGTAACAGGAAATGGTAACGGCTTAGCTGGATTTGCTACAGTTAAGGCACCAGAAGTAAGACCTGCTCTTCGAATGTCGAAAAATCGAGCTGGCCAAAAACTAATTAATATAAGCCTTTGCGAAAATAGAACCATATACCATGATTTTTTTACAGCTTTTGGAAAAACCAAAATCTATTGTTTCCAAAAACCTGATGGATACGGCTTAATATGTCATAGGGCTATACAAACCATTTGTAAAGTTATAGGAATAAAAGACTTGTATGCCAAAATTGAAGGATCCACTAACTTACAGCATATTGTTAAGGCCTTCTTTATAGGCCTAATGCGTCAAAAAACTTTTCAAAAAATTGCTTCAGAAACAGATTTAAATATTGTTCAACAGCAAAAAGCGAGAATCGGATATACAGAAGTAAAGGGAATTCCATTTTCTAAGCCACCACCAACCTCTTATAATCAAACCATTGACTATATGCACTTTACATTGGGCAATAAAATTGTTTTAAAAAAAAATGGAGTCTCCCCTTATTATGTTCACACAAAAGGACATGATCTTAAAAAAATTAAAGAGGAGCGTTGTCGAAATCAAATAAATGTCCGACTAAACAAACTAGTAAATTCCTATGTATGTTGAATTCTACTTAATAAATAATTCTAAAACTTATTTCTAACATTTTCTTCGATTTCATTATATGTTGATTTCCGATGGATTGGAAGCAAATAGGGAAATATGTACATTTTCAAGGAGCTGGCAGTATGGGTAATTCTGAAGAAAGGTCATCTTGATGTAGATGAGTGCTTTTAATGATGTTTTTTCCTTAGTTTGGGACTAAAGTTGAAAATAAAAAATATTTCGAATATATGAATTAATATTTTATTATTATACATCTTAAGCACGTCTAATTACTTGTAAAGTTCAAGAACGACATAAAAATATACGACTGAAAAAAATGTTTGTTGCTATAGTTATTCAAACTGCATTTAAAAAAACTTCTCAATTTGTAATCATAAAAAATACATGGTAATTTTCTATTAACGGAGCCCCTTCCAAAAAAATTAATAAAAAAATCATCGATATGCGGCGCTTCAACGTACATTTGGGTATACAAATTATGTTGGGGACGCCCGTAGTTTAGTCACAATAAATCTTTAAAATTTAGCTTAATTCCCATACAAAATCCGTAGCAAACACGCACACTGACAAATTATGAATACACAAAAATTTAAGCGCCTGTCTGTGTGATCGTCGCGGTACAGTGGTCTGTGAAGCATAAAATTTTTGTCAAATTGTGCTTAGCGTAAATACTATGTATGTAGACACTTTGCACACTTTGAATACAGTTATGCGACAAATATAAATAAAACAAAAATTTTACAACGTAAAATACGTAGTAATTAACGCCTTTTTAATTTTTTGTATTTTTTTATTTCAATACTAAGATTATATTATATATAAAATAAAAAAAGGACCTTCAATGTCCCTATTTTCGTTAAATGTCAAAATCAAAAATCGGCCGTGTATAATAAACGAGAAAGAAAAAAAAAAAGAATAATTAATTAAGAATACTGAAAATAGCGCCGCTGAAAATTAAAAAAAAAAAAAAAGTCGCGCGCGCGAGTAAGTATTCCTTTTCCATACCACCCTTCTCATTTCCGATTTTTTTATATTATAACTTTAGAATCCCGAGGACTTACATTTGGATGTATAATATTATTTAACAACATTGTGCCTTGGATACAGAAATTAACTAAAGTATTTATGTATATATGTATGTATACAAACTAAGTGCGTACCTAAAAATACTTCTAATTGGTTTAGTAATTTATTATTCTTTGTTTTGATTCTAGGTTATTCTGCACAGCTGAATTTTGATTTTTACATTAAACGAAAATAAGGACATGGAAGGTCCTTTATAATTTTATATATAATATAATCTTAATATTGATATACAAAAAAAAAAAAGGAATTAAAAAGTAGTTAATTGTTTCGTATTTTACGTTGAAAATTTTTTGTTTTATTTATATTTAACGTATAAATGTATTTAAAGAGTGCAAAGTGTCCACATGTATAGTATTTACGCTAAGCACAATTTGAAAAAATTGGAAGCTTCACAGACCACTGTACCGATCGGGAATTAGGCAAAACTTTAAAGATTTATTGTGGCCAAACTAAGAGTGTCCCCAACATAATTTTTATACCCAAATGTACATACGTTGAAGCACCCCCTATGTTCTTTTTTTATTTTTTTTTATTTTTTTGGAAGGGGCTCCGTTAATAGAAAATTACCAAATACATTAATAAAAAATATCAATACGTAACATTAAAATAAAAAAACTGCCTACAAATCTTCGAACTTCGATCTTCGAAATAGTTACACTACCCTGCATTACCTGTCATCAACAAGTCATCAAAAAACTGCGGTGTTTTTGATTATTCATCGATCAAATTCCATACAAATTCTGATAAAATTAACATTGGCATGTCCTAGGGTGTCATCAGTGACAAATTCATCGATGATTCATCATCTTTTCATGAACATTTCATCGATGATTCATCAAAAATTTCATTAGGAGTTCATCAACTTTTATTCAACACTTCATCGATAATTCATCAACATTTTATCGAACTGTCACCAACATAATTTTTAGAGAGAGAAAGTGAGAGAGCGAGAGAGTCGGCTTGGCTGAGGCCAAAGTCGGCACTTTAATGAAACGATGATGACAACTGGTACTGCAGGGTAGATACAAATTTAGTAAATTTGGGGACAGCAATTTAATCCGTTGAAAATTCGACCACGCCCACTACCAACGTCGAAAATAATAGAAAACGTATAACTACGCTATTTTCGTGATTATCGATTTCAACTAAATATATATGAAATAAATACTTTTGTGCGGACGTCCTTTAAAATTTTTAGTATAATCAGATGATAAGCATGGAAGCTATTAGGCAATAAAGTTTCTATGTATGCTTTTTCTTCTGTGCTGACACATTTGTCTTTTTAGGTTGTTGCTCAAAATGTTCCTAGCAACATTTGTCTTCATTTATCAACATTTTCTTTTTTCATGTTTATGTGGTATTTAATTTCGCCCACAATGCTTTGGGTACCGGGTATCTCACAGTCGGTTACACTCTACTGTGGCTTTTCTACTTGATATTTTCCTATGCTCAAGCTACGCACTCACCAGCGCTAAAATGTAGCAACCAAATGAGTGCGAGAGAGAGCCAAATTCACATTTTCGGCCCCTCTTAGCAAGGTCGGTACGCAAATGAGCTAAAAGAAATACTAGAATGAACATCGCGCTAGATATTTTAAATCGGATGAGTCTTCGCAAGGGTGGCGCGAGAGGAAGGAAGAATCTGATAAATAGCCCGCTACCCTTGCGAAATGGAGATAGGAAATAGGAAACCAAGCCGTATGGCGGGATTTTTCAGCGGGGCAAAATTAATTTACTTCCAATACAATTCAAGAAGATCCAATTATGTGGGATCTTGACCATAAAATAAATTAAAATAAAAAATATTAAAACAAAATTAAGTCTTAAAATATGTGAATTAACAGGGAAATAGGCAAACCAAAAAATTAAAATTTTCAAAACCGCGGGGCCAGTTTCCGATGCCGACGAGGACGAGCTGTTCCTGGCACTGCAGATGCTGCTACTGCCAATGCTGGAGCAATAGAAAAGGGCTAAAATCACATTTTAAAAATTATTGACATGCTATCTCCATTTCCTGCTCGTCCATGAACAGTGGTCGCCTACTGGGATCCTCTTCTTAGTTGGCTGCCAACTCAAAATACTGCTGCTTCGGATCACACGAGGAGTACGAGAAGGAGAATGAGAGCTGCGCGTCCTCGGGTAGTTGCAACTGGAATGGTAATGGCCCGGGACGACTGGGCAAGCAGCAGTTTAGCTAGAACTAGGCTTCAACCTACAAAGTCAACTTAACCTAAACAAAGTAAGAAACTATAACAAATTCAGTAATGCTAAGTTCAATTAACAAATGGATACTATTGATGCGAACGATTATACTGCAGCCGAACTGGGCAATTGGCTGGAAAACGAGCACGACGACTCTGGAAAAAATATATTGAACGAGAAAGAAAGCTAACTTCGGTAAACCGAAGTTGGTATACCCTTGCAGTCTGCAATTGGCTCATTGAAAATCGAACCATTTTAGTAATGTTGAAAAAATATAGAATTTTGTACATTTTACATTTTACATGTAGAATTTTACATTTTTATATAAATCAACCGATCGCTTCTATGGCAGCTATATGATATAGTGGTCCGATCTTAATGAAATTAAAACCGTAATTCTAGAACTGTAAAAAACTGCTATATCTCAAAATTTTTAGAAATACGTTGAAAAACAGAGAAGCTAAAATTTTTTTTACATTAATTTCGCCATCATTCCTATTGCAGCTATAGGATATAGTAATCCGATTTCGGTCGTTCCGACATATATACTGCGTGTCAAAGAAATAAGACTATGCTGAAAATTTCAGCTCGATAGCTCAAAAACCGACAGACGGACAGACAGACAGACGGACATGGCTAGATCGACTCGGCTGGTGATGCTGATCAAGAATATATATACTTTATGGGGTCGGAGATGCCTCCTTCACTGCGTTGCAAACATCTGGTCAAAATTATAATACCCTCTGCAAGGGTATAAAAAGGAAAGTATTAAGTGAAGAAATTCGTACAAATATGTTGGCTTTAAAAGTAGCCCTTGTATAATTGAAAATTTTTTTTGCTATTATCAATAAAGAAACATTTAATTTTAAGTTATTAATTGTGACAAACAAATCTATATTATATGATTCAGTTTTAGGGCGAGACTTTATAAACACTTTTAATTTTAAGGGCCGGTACCTACCCGCCCTGTCAAAATTTTAAGGTTAGATAAAGTTCCGGCTTAGAAAATTTGATTCTCTTTAGTGTACATGTCATCTCAAATAGTAAAGACTATTTGGCCTGTTCCAGTTTTCACTCGGATGTGAATTTGATAACATTTTCGGATATCCCTTTAACATACACGGATTTCCCTTGTACAAAAATTTCCTTTTATAAAATTTCCCTTTGCAAAAAGTGACCAGCTGAAATCATTTAAGAACAAATGGGATTATTCCCAAATGATTTCAGCTGGTCACTCTTTCCAAATGTATTTGCTTCATCTAAGTTTTGCTAAAAAGGGGCTGTTCAAATTTTTGCCATCTCTCGTTCTTCAACTATGGACATTACTGGTGCATTAATGTAATGCATAGAAATTAGATTACAAGCATTTGCGGCCACAAAAACAAAATGCTGACGGAAAGGGTTGCCGAAGTCGAGCAAAAAGTTTCCAACGCACCACGATTCTCAAAGTTTTAACATTAATCAAAGCGATATTTTCAACGAAATCGCTTTTTTTGTAACTTGATTTAATAACCTTTTATTTAATGCTAAAATCATCATGAAAGCGACTGTTCAAAATTAATCCCTGGATTAATTATTATCCGTAGAGATTTTTCGGAAGTGAAAACTAAAAGAGGTCTGGGATATAATTTCCGTGTAGATTTTTTGGAAGTGGAAACTGGAACAGGCCTGTATATAAACCATTGCTCGAACGATCCCATTGGCAGATTTGAAAACGATAGGGTAGATAATAATAACAAAAATTTACCATACAGATAATGCCAATAATATAATAAGGATAATTGTAAACCTCAAAAAACAATGATGTCAGATCAGAACGAAAAAACTTTTAGGTGGAGGAAGTCCACAAGCTGCAAGATCTCGAAAATCAATGTGTAAGGAAAAATTGCAGACTGCTAGTGGCTCCGACGCACGCAGTTAAGATAGGGATCACCATAAATTGTACCATCGCATTCAGGAAATGCGATGAATCCGAGGCAATGGAAACCTTGGAACATCTTACCTGCAGTGCCCGGCTTTATCACGGGCAATGATCAGATACTTAGGTACTGATATCGCTAGAAGACGCATCCAGGAAAACGCCTTCGCGAAAAACACCTCGATCCTTAAGGACTTCGAAACCACCTAAACTATCGCCATGTTCATACTCACCCATCCGGGCAACTAAGGGCCGGGTTAACCTAACCTAACCTAAATATCCCGATGCTATTGAAAGCAGTCAGTTAAACATAGGCGAGAAAAGTGAATGAATTTAAGAACCAAACTGATAAACAACTTTGATACGTTTTTTAGGTATTACAAAAATAATTCATTATAGTAAAAATAAGTCCTACTGCAAAATTCTTTTACTTTTTTGTGGAGTTTGTGAAATCATTTGTCGGCAGTTGCACTTCTGCCATATGGCAGCTGTGTAACATTCCATGAGCTGATGATAATTGCCAATTGCAAAACGGGCGAAATTGAAGACGATGAGATATCTTCATTTATCAAATGAACGATCCCTTGGAAGGTCCTCTATTAAACACGATAATTATACCTAAAACTGTTTTTTTTTTATTAAAATAATTAAGCATACCATAATGCACAAAATAAGAAAACCATTAGATTAGATGCGCATCAAAAAAGCCTTCGCTGCATGGTCTCCTTTCTGATTCTCTGTCGCAGGAGGTCCTCAATTAATTCGGTGCAAAACGGGCCACTTTTCAAAAAATTTTGAGGCGAAACGGCTTAAGCTAGTTTATTAATTAAATGACATATAATAACGTAACATTTAGACAATTTTTCTAAAAATGTTATATTAAAAAATATGTACAATTATAGGGGTTATATGGAATCTCCCGTGGCCCATCCAAAAAAATTTGATTTGCGGTGTACATGCTGTCCACAGAATCGTCCGATATGAAACAAAGAAAATTCATTAAATAAAGGTTAACTGTCCCGAGGTATCACCGATTTTTCGATTTTTTATGATAGTTTGAAGTCAAAAACACAATTTTTTGACTAAAAAAAAAAGTTTTATTGTTAAAAAAAAAATACATATAAAAAACCCCGACGGTGATACCTGGAGGCTGTGTGCAAAATTTCAAAACGATTGGTCAAGTAGATTTTGAGTAATCGTACACCTACTTTGAAAATGACACTTTTTAGAAGAGTGCTTTAAAGTTTTGGCTGCCCATACACCGAAAATAAAATGACCTCCGTTCAACTACCCATTACTTCGTTATTTTTGCTCCGATCGATGTTAAATGTTGACTTTATATAACATCTTAAGATGTTATGCATTCATAAAAAAAAAACGAAAAAAAATGTAAGTCCTTTATCAGCAAGTAAACATGGATGATTTGTGGGCCATTTGGCTAAATTGAATTCCTTAGTCATCTTTCTGCGTATGACTTCCAACTCTTCCAAACTATTGGCTCCAGTAAGCCAATACAGTACATAAAAGTCACCCCTGATGCAACAGGATATGACTCAGCATAGATCATTGATAGCTCAAAGAGGCAACGGATGGCCAAGAACAGAGAACATGACTTAGAAGGTTGAATTGTGTTCACGCCAGATAGACGCTCAGTTTCCAGCGACAGTGTCGAGCAGCAGTTTATCCAGATGTTTCTATCTCGCTAGCTAGCACTGTATCCCCGCTCTAAGCGCTCTCCCGATCTTCGTCTAAAAGTCCCGGTTTCCCCTCTATTTCCTTTCCTCGCTCTTTCGCAAGTCTGCACTTTGCATTTGAGCAATCTATTTTAAGTTATATTGTCAGTACTGATTTCCGATTACACAAATAAACACCTCCGACACGGAGTCCATTTCTAAGTTAAAGCCGCCCTCCTCCGAATATTTGGTCCTTCGAGACGGATTTTTACAGCCTACGTTTCTTAACCTAATTATTAAATTATTACTGCCAGTCATACAGTTGCGAAGCTCATTTCGCCTGACTTTCTGTTTGATTATTGTCAAGATCCAAGTCCGATTTATCCGACACTACAGCAGCTAATAATTACTTCCAATTCCAAATCAATTTCCTTTGCACAGTGCCAGACTTATCCAATTCCTTTCTGCGCAAGTTAAATTTACAACAACTACAATTTACATTTCCATTGTCGTATTTAATTTTTATAAAATTTCTGCCAGTTTCAATATCTGCCATAAGCCACAGTAAATATTCCAAATTGGATTTGTTTTGCCGAATTTCTTATAGTACTTTTTGTTTCACTGTGTTCCACCGCTTGCATTTATTTACACATACACCTGCCATAAAAAGTCTGCGTACAAGAATGTTCTGTAAATTTGGCTTAAAAAAAGTGTTAAATAAATATATAATACATAAAGAAAAAGTCTGCATATAAAGGCAAAAAAAGGTCAAATTAATGGTAATTAAAGCTTTTTAATTGCTTTTTGGCATTGATACCTGTAAAACAAACTTCGTTAAATTATTGCTAATAATTTTTTTACATTTATCTTGTGACAATACGTGAAATTTATGAAGTAAAAAATATCAGAATATATTGATCTTGATTTGAGGACACTCGTAGTGAAAATTCGGGATGAGGGGAAATCGACTCGGGAAATTGTTAGAGTTATTGGCAAAATTATTAGCGTGTACTTTGGTGTATTTTTGAGGTTATGTACCTAATTTTAAGTTTATAATATTAAAACAAAATTTTTACTTAACTTTTAATTATTTAACTTATTGCCAATGAAATGTCCAACAAAATGAGGTATCACTCTTATATTATATTATCTTATATTAATTGCATCGCGAAAGGCAGTTCTCTCTATCTAGCTCTCTCGTTCTTGTGTACCAGAGAACTGCAATATTCACTTTTTTCTTGATTTACTCATACCCAAAAGTTCTTACTCAATTCCAATCACTGAACAAAATAAAAGTTCTGAGTAAAAATCAACTCATGCTTACGAACGCATCATTCTTGTTCAGATCAGTCTTCGGATCCGAACTATTTTGTTCAGTTCCGCTCATTCGCCGAAACGAAGCGCTGAGTGAAATTCAACTCATGCCGATGAATGCATCACTCTCGTTCGGCTCAGTTTTTGATCCGATCTGTTTTGTTCATTTCGGATCATTCGCCGAAACAAAGCGCCGAGTAAAATTCACTTCGTCTTCATTATTCTTGTGGTCGAGTTGGTCGAGTTTGGTGCGTTTCGTTTTCGGCTTGTGCGTGTGTGGATTGCTCTAATAAGTATGTATGCATGACAATATCTCTTTTAAAATAATTAAGCTGATTTTGTTTTTTGTTGTTTTGTTTTTACTTACAATATTAGGATTTTTTAGATTTAAAAATAGATGT
>VNJZ01003772.1:0-15434 GCA_008042795.1 Drosophila asahinai
GCTTGCTAATCATGGCGTACCGACTGGCCAGCTCGGCGTCATACCGGGATTTGAGGACTAAAGTAAAGAATTGCAAGTGCTCTAGCTTCTGCTGATAATATCATTCCCACTTACCTCTAGAGTTCCGGTCTGGTGTGGATGGGCATGGCCTGGGGGAGTCCTCTAGCTATGCCTTCAAGTCCAGTCGTTCCTTGGGAACTGCCGCACCTGGTATTTGCTCCGGCGAAGTGTGAGATGCTTGCCCACGGTCGGTTCCAGAACCTGAGGAGCTGTGAGCCTGAGAAAGCTCCATTTCCCTCAGCCCATTATTGCTCTCCTAAGAGACATGTTCCCTGCCGTCAGGAACATATCCCCGAGATGTCCTCATCAACGACGTTTTGTTTCCTTGGATTTAAATTTATTTAAAACTATTTTTAAATATTTAAAGCCTCCAACTTACCGCGCACATTGGAAGACATTGCCTATCCCTTATTTGTAAATAAATGGAAAGACGGCCCGTGACTTGGAAAGACTATACTTAAAAGCAAAGAAAGTAAAGAACGAAATTTTGATCGTAAAAAATTAGATGTTTTCACTGGGGAGTCCAGAGCTATACTGAGGTACAAGGCATAGCTCGGTTTACAAATTAAGTTTCGATTTGACATTTCAATGGCCATGGCCCACTCCGATCGGGGTTTTTTGTACGAAATATGTATATCATCTATCTTCTTTATATATAACCAGAAAATAAGCTAGCGAATTAAACGAACATTTTTAAATTATGTGTTATAAAGTGAGACACTTACTAGAAATGGTTTTTTATTTTTTTTTATCAAAAACCAAATGGCGGACGTGTATCATTTCTCCGTAGGCCCAATTTTTCCGTAGCCTTACACATAACTCGATCAAATCTTAAGGGATCGATCTGAAATTTCGTCAATAAGTCCGAAATACCAATGGGTCTCGATTAACCTTGGATTTTTTTTTGATATTTTAATTTTTCGCGAAATAGTGCGTGATTGAACAAAAAAAAAGTTTAAAAACAAGAAAGAAAGCTAACTTCGGTAAACGGAAGTTTGAATACCCTTGCAGTCTCCAATTGGATCCTTGAAAATCAATCCATTATGGTAATGTTAAAAAAAGTATCGAATTTTGTAAATGTTGTAAATTTTACATTTTTATATAAGTCCACCGATCGCTTCTATGGCAGCTATATGATTAGTTGTCCGATCTTAATGATATTAAAACCGTAATTCTAAAACCGTTAAAAACAGCTATATCTTGAAATTTATATCAATACTTTGAAAAAGAGTGGAGCTATAATTTTTGTTCCATTAATTTTCCGACCGTTCCTATGGCAGCTATAAGATATAGTGGTCCCCGTTCCGACATATATAGTAACTGCAATAGGAAGAATACTATCTGCAAAGTTTCATTCAAATAGCTCAAAAACTGAGAGACTAGTTTGCGTAGCAATGGACAGACGAACATGGCTAAATCGACTCGGCTGGTGATGCTGATCAAGAATATAAATATTTTATAGGGTCGGAGGACTGACAAAATTATCAAACAAAAGCCCCTCTTAGCGAGGTGAGATAAAAATGACGTGAAAAAATTTTCTGATATCACATTTTGTGACGATTAATAGTATAGTTAACAAAAATAAATTACAAATAATTCAACTAGTTTCTAATTAGACAAGCTGGTCTTAAGTTTTAAGGCTAGGTATTATACAGCACCGGCCCCAACAGCTCCAATTTTCGAAATGTTCAATTTCGTTATTAAATAATCGTTTTCATTTCATTTTTAAAGAGCTTGACAATAACTTTCGACCAAGATATAAATGGTTTTGATCGGACTATCGTAGCAGATTTTCAATTCTACGGCACCACAGTCTCGGTGCTAATCGTCACTACGTGGACTGCCTCCAATAGTAATATAATTGACAGTCTTTTTATATAAACCGCCTTTCAATTTGGTGGACTCTTTTATTTCGATCAATTAATATTAATAAAACACACAAATTAAGCTTCTAATTAAGAATATTCACATTTCGGTGGTAAGGAATCGACGGCCAGAGTTTCCTGCAAAGACAGAGGGGAACTTTTTAATTATTTATTTTTAATACAAGTATATTATTATAATAATATATTTTTATTTTTCATGCTTGCATACACCATTTCAAGCGTTATTAATTAATAAGCAAAGCACTTTGTCGTTATTTGTTTTTACTTATTTATTCCATTCATTAATTGGCTTCATTCATTGGAATGAGCAGCGCCACCTGTGGCGAGATACGGCAACTGAGCAAACTCATTCATCGAAGAAACAACGTGTGCGCGAGTGAAACAGAGTAAGTGAGTAAGTGTGTGTTGGTCGGTGGCGGGGGGTGGTGTGTGATCGAAGGAGTCAATGGGGGAAACAGCTGATCGGCAACGTGATGGTCAGCTGTCTCTCTCTCCCAAGATATCTTTCAAATATTTTCGTAATGAGCCAGCAAGTGGTAGAGCGCAAGCAGAAGGAAGAGCGAAAGCAAGAGCGTGAGGAAGAGCGATTAAGTGGACGGTAAAAAAAACAGATGCTCTCTTCTACTCTTTACACTCAAAATAAAGGATGTTACTTTGGTTTAGAGCAGGGGTCCGCACCACTACAGTCAAATGCCAACATTGCATTTGTATGAGTGAACATCGAACACTCTATGGCTAGATATGAGAAAAAAAAACAGCTAAAATATATTGTTATATGGCAACAAAATTAGCTATAACCTAAAAACTAGCTATTTAACGCTAAAAAAAAGCTAAATTTAGACACATGAAGACAATTAGTCTTCACTGATTCTTCTGTTCTCTTTTGTGCATACTATGCGTGAGCGGCAGCGACGCCGACTGAGAAAAATCCTATCCCGCGGGATAGGGCCGTGCGGACCCCTGGTTTAGAGTCCTAGTTTTAAACTTCAAATTGTAATAAGTAATATTAAATATTTAGGAAAGGTTATTCATGAATTTAGGCATAAAATTAAAAAATAAATGTTTTTTGGTAAATTCAAACATTAAAAATAAGCTGTTAGAAATTAAAGAGTTGGAAATAAATGGTAGCACCAGACTTCTTTTTATATAATACATTATGTAAGGATAACGGGTTTAAAATAAATGCAACCAGAATTTATAGTTCTTAAGCTATAATTACCTCTGCAAATTTATTTGTATTGACATACTGCTTTTATTAATAATGTATTTACCTTGAACTGAGCTTAATAAAGAAAAATAATTTTTCTGAAAGTTTTGACATTTGAAAGCAATTTACATTTAGACACCTACTTTTTCTCTCAGTGCCATTCCATCTCTCTCAGCCAGAAAGCGAATGACGATTGTTGACGCTTTACCGGTCGTCAGTCTTGAATTTTTCGTGGAGCGATTAACACACAGCAAAACAGATCGTCGAATGCTTAAAAAAATACAAAAATTCAGCCGCATCCCCGAAAAAAAGACGCAGAGCCAAATGCAGGCTACACAAATAAATCATTAAGATCAAGAGCCAAACGAATTTGTTGGTTGGGTATTTTTTGTTTTTTGTTTTTTTTTTTTCTTACTTTCGGTCTCGTGCTTTGACCGAGTTCTTTGGCAACAACAAAAAAAAGACAACAAGAACCACACAGAAGACGCAACAACAACCAAAACAACAACAAAATGGATGCCGAGGTGTGTATTTTAATTGCAAGAGTTAAAATTAAGACACATGCCTTAAAAAAAAAAACAAAACAGATTACAAAAAAAAAATATATTGAAATACACAAAAAACAGAAATGAGCCCAACAATTTCGACGCATTTTGGGGCTACATAGTACATATGTATGTATTTCTTTTTTTGGAAGTAAAAGCAAACAAAAAGACAACAAAAAACGAGTTATTTGGCCAGTTTGTTTTTAGGTTAAACAAAAAAAAAAAGATTCAAGCTCAAAGTCATCCCAAACCAATGACAACATTACGTATTAAACAGAGAATTAAGGGAGAATAATGATTCATCTAAAAGTGTTGTATATTTTACAAACACAACTGCGTACTGGCAAAAACAATTAATCTTTTTATGATTGAAGTTCACTCAATCAGAAATAAATTTAATTGGGCTTAGCTTATTTAGCAAGAAAGTATTCTATCCCTAATATGATCAGTGTGCCTTATTTATTATTGTTTTCTTGGTTTTAATAAATACAATATAATAATCAATAGTATATATAAAAATAATAAAACTTTCCTTCCATATAAATAATCGATTTATGCGAATTTCCTGCTTATCTCTGCTGGTTTGGATTTATGAACTTACTTACTGCCACTTATCGTTGATGAAGATTACTAATGATTTATGGTTCTTAGTGAAACCTGAAACCCCTTTAATTTTTTCCCAGTTACGCCTGAGAGAAGTGCCTATTACATTGCATTTTTTTCCAGTTTCAAAAATGCAAATGAGACAAAGTAGAAATTCACATACTTTCATGTATTTATTTGATCAAGGTCAGGAACTTGTTCTGGGCCAGAGTCTTTAATACTATTAGGAAAATGTTTAGATATATACATACTTGATATAAACACTGGGCAAAATTTTTATTGGAAATTAAATTATTATTATTATATATAATTTTATTGGAATAAATAATTTTGCAAAATGTCTAATTATTGAAATTTATACTGATTAGTTTGAGTAGCAACAGACAGACAAACATGGCACTATATTCATATATTTAAAATTTTAATTTATATAAATTTTATTTTTTATTAACAATTTAAGGAACAAGTATTATAATATTCAAAAAAGAGATTCTTTTTTTTTAAGAAAGCGCACAAAAGAAAGCTTTATCAATAAAGGCCAATTAAGGTTCCCTTTGAGCTTTTCAGGTTTCCGGCAACATTCATAAAAGACCAATCAGTCTTTTTATGCCCCTGCAGGGTATTATAATTTTGAGCAGAAGTTTGCAACGCCTTTGAAAGTATATATATTCTTGATCAGCATCACCAGAGGAGCCATGTCCGTCTTAGTTTTTGGGCTATCGGGTTGAAACTTTCAGAATAGTCTAATATTTCTAATGCAATAATTACACCCAAAAAAAAATCATCATAGAACCTATACGATTGTTACATGAATTCTATACTCTTGAGTATGAAAAAGTTCTTAATAAGATGCTTATTAATTTGATACTACGAAAGTATACATTTTATACTCATCTGCTCCAAGACTTCAGAATAATCACTAACGCGACAAACAGAAAAGCACTAAATTCCAGCTAACGCGATATTTTATCGAATTTTCGATGTAGGTTCGTATAAAAATAATACTCGAAAATACACAATTGAAACTATAGAGTATAAAAACTAAACTTTGGAGTATACATTTGATAGTTTGAAGTATAAAATTTATACTAAACTCGTTATACAGCTTGAGTATACTTTTAAGACAACGCGTAGAAAGGTTAAACTTTTGTTTTTTTTGGGTGTAGATTTGTCCGAAATAACTTCCTTGTCCAATTGCAAACGGAAAGGGCATAAAAACTTCGGCTTATCGAAGTTGGCTTCCTTTCTTGTCTTCTTATTGTTGCTGTTGGGCCCAAGTGCAGTGAACCCTCGACGGAATGAAATCCGAACACCAACGACGCCACACACAACTTGTCTGCTGTGGAAAATTTTCCACTCAAAGACATTGTTGAATTCGAGAGTAAAAAAAATTTAAAATACAAAAAAAAAACAAGATGGAAGCAAGACCGAACATAAATAATATCAGGGCGCCCCTCTTGACGGTTTGCCAATGGCCTTCCATGGTTTAAGGGGAGGGGGGGGTGACGTGACGGGGTGTAAGAGGGGTACTGCACACACCACGCACTTGAGGACTGTTCTATCTGGCGTTATCTGTCCACTAATGTGTGATTTTATGTGCTAGATTGTAGTTTTCTACCAAGTGGATCACGGGGGCGTATTAAACTGATTTTTTTAATGGAACATTTTTTAAATGACACTAACTATTTTTTTTTGAGACCTATCTGGCTTTAGAATAAAATGTATATTCTACTCAAATATCAAATTACATTATATAAAAGTCAGAAAAGCGTTCTAGATTTTCTTCGAACTATATCCCAAAAGCAGGCACCACAAAGCAGGCTAAATTAATTAATTATCTAATTCGTTAATTACTTATTCTTGATGAAATATATTTTAAATATTACTTTTAACTAAACAATATTAGAATACAATAAAAATAACTCTCTACCTATCGTTTATTCCCTTCAAAATAAGACTAGTTATATAAATATAAATATTTTCGCTTACGCAAGCTTTACTTTTCTCACCGTCTGTGTGTAAGTCAGGAACAAAACATTTTGCATGTGTAATAAATTCCAGAAAGCCAACTGCTTTCCATAATCAAAGTACCCTCACCCGTTGCTAGTGCACGATAATAATAATTTATACTTTGTTTTACCTGCTTTTGGCTGCCGATAAGCGCGATGAAAAACGAAAGCCAAATAGAAATCATTGTCTGGATTTACACAAGGTTTAAGCCAACTATGTCTAGTATAAACCTTCATACATTTGTACGTATACGTGCCCCTTTCAAATATATTACATATACGTAACGGCGCCATGTCCTCCAGTATTTATGGCGAATACCACAAGTGGGACGATAATCTCGAAGAGTAGTCGTATTTCGAAAGCGGAAACGCAACTCAAATGATTCGCAGCGAAAGCTAAATTTTTGATAAGTTGCTCGTTATTTATGAACCTTTATCCTTATCTCATCTTCGGTAGGGGATACGCTCAGATCCTGTCAGATTCTGTATACTGGCTGGCAACAGGCCCGGACACCTCCGACAGGCACATGACAAATGAGTGGTACATGGCGTGGCCCATAAATCATTGGCCATCCATCTCAATTAATTCATTGTACATGCAATCCTGCTGCCATAACTCTTCCAACCGATAGCAACCTACTGATAGCGATTTAAATGTTTGAACGTGTGAACGTGGGTTTATTGCTACTTTACTGTTGATCAATAAATATAATATTTATGATGTGATTCTCCAAAGCTGGATATTATATTCAAGCACGTTTAATTGAAATCGATGTCAGCGGGGCTTTTATTCATTTAATTTACGGTTTCTGGTATTTGGTTTTTGCGTTATCGGTCATTTATTTCCTTAAAAGCTAAAGAATAAATGGATTAAACAATTTTAGAGATTCCTTGAAGTGGTTTGAAACTAATAAGAAAATAAAAGAAACTTAGCTCTTAAAAGTAAATGAATTCTTAGCTCTCTAAATTAATAACATCAATGACAAATTAATTGTTATCCTTCTTTTAAATGTAGATTTTTATTTATTTCATCGACTTCCCTTTTTAGCTTTTACATTTCAATGTGTTTTGGTTTATTTCTTGTAATCGTGGTGTGACCGTAGTCCTCCTTTTAATCCTAGTTTAATTTAATCTCGGCGTAATCTTAACATTAAAGGCTAATGCTAAATGGCTACCCTATACAAAGTACTTATTCAATCAAAGCTAACATAATCAAGACTTATATAAATACAAATATTATTTGAAAATAAATTAAATGCTTTCGCAGACTAATTGCGAGTGATAACGAAGCTCTTCCCACTAGAATTTTCAATTCAATGGGGCTGAACTACTCTACCGCTTGAGGCGTACACGTGCTATATAGATAGAGTCCGTCCCGTCTATCTATCCGTCTGATTTGGCAGACGCTTGGGTCGACATCGAAAGGCCACTTATCTATCTATATCTACATTTAGTATACAGATACATCCGCTAGTGCCAGTTCAGTGATAGCGTCTGATATGGCTTCTATAAATCCGTTTAATTGGCTCTGATTTAGTGGGCCGTCGTGGTATAATTTATGGCCAGCCCTCCTCTGACTTTCGGAAAGCCAGAGTATTGTTATTCTTATCACAGAGTTTTTCCATCCGGCTTGATCAGTGGGTTTCCCCAATGGCTGTTTGAGTGGTTTTATTACACACACTAAACTTTCCATGAAGCCTATATGCACGCGAGTCTCTGATCTGTGATTCACCCGATAAGATCTCCGTTTTCTGCTTGATCATGAAGATTGACAGTCCAGCAATTAAGAATCAGCAGCAAACGAAAGCCGACAAAGGTTGATAGGAGCCGAATAGGGGAAAAACTGTTCCCTCTAAACAACGTTGTTTTTTAGCCTTTGTTTTTGTTTCTTTCGGAATAATCCCACCGAAGACTCCACCTCAGCAACGCCCACCTGTTGGAGTACCCAAGACCCAGGAATCTGCGGAAGCATCCGGAGGAGAAGCAGCTGGACAAGTCAAGGATACTCGTAAGGAGGACCACGATGCGGAGTACCATCCACCCACAAGGTATCCTTGATCAAACTACGGTCATACGGTCCCAAGCAGTACAACTAAAAAACTACTAAACTAAACACAATACTAAAATAATGTACAAGCTAACGTAAAATATGAACGCAATCCCACCATTGGAAAACCCAACACCTACCTTCTAATCCTCTAACATACTACCTACTAACCTACGTGGAATGGATAACGAATCATCCTACTACCTATATGAAATGGATAACCAATTCCACCACATCACTCAGCTCGCATATTGTTTCTTTAAAAAAGACACTGCAGTTAACCCACTAATTATCTTGACTTTAATATAACAATTATCCCAAGTCCCAGTCGACTCTCGATCCTAAGTCACAACGGCTTCTCCCCCGGACAGTCGGTTATCTACCCTCGATCATAAGTCACAGTTGTTACTCCCCCGGACATCTCAAATAACATCCCATCTGCAATGCAATCCGTTACGAAACTAAACCCACACCCGAAATATGGTTTGAAGGTATGGTTATAAGGTAAACCATATGACCATCTGACCAATGATCATCAGTCCCAAAAATTAACCTTGAACCGTTGTCATATCTACAGTCTAACCCTATTTCATCAATAAGTATTCTAATAGTTCCTGATCTCTATGTGCAACATTCGACCCAGAAATCCTATTCCCGATCTAACTTCGCTCCTGAATCATAGCTTTAAGGCATCGCAACCTACTAACTCCTACGGAACTCAACTCCTAACCCAGTGCTTCCTTGAAACCGCAACCCCTATGATATCCCAACAGTTGGATCTGCAATCCAGAAGGCATACTCCCAAACTAACTTCGCTCTTGAATCCCAGCATTACCACTTCAAAGCAGCGAAGAAACCAAATATAATCGATTGCTACTTACCAACCTCAATGAACTCAACTCCTAACCCACACCCAGTTCTTCCTTTAATACCCAACCTATTGAAATACCTATGATGGGTTAACGACCCTGAAGTACTATTCCCGGACTAACTCGCTCCTGAATCCCAGCTTTCAGTCATCGCAACATACTAACCCCTACGGAACTGAACTCCTAACCCAACTCCTAACACCTATAATAACCCAACATTTATTTGCGATCCGGAAGGCGTACTCCCAATCCCAGCATTACCCCGTCCCAACAACGGAGAATCCAAATATCATCGATTGCTACTAACTGACCAAAATGGACTTAACCTCTAACCCACCCAGAGAGCATCCTTCAATACCCAACCCCTAGAAATACCTATGATGCGTAGGCGACCCTGAAGTCCTATTCCCGTTCTAACTTCGCTCCTAAATCCCAGCTCTAACCCATCCCAACAGCGGAGAGTCCAAACATCATCGCTCGCAGCATACTAACCACAGGGGAACTCCGCCCAGAAACCGCAAGGCCCTAAGATGATCTATCACAGAAATCCTGTAATTCAAGCTACCTGGAGACGATCGTGCACCTGTTCAAGGGCAACATTGGACCCGGCCTGTTCGCCATGGGGGATGCCTTCAAGAACGGCGGCCTCCTGGTGGCCCCGCTCCTGACCGTGGTGATAGCGGTGGTGTCCATCCACTGCCAGCACGTCCTGGTGACGTGCTCCAAGAAGATGCGAGATCTCAGAGGGGAGACGGTGTGCGCGGACTACGCCCTGACCGTGGAGCGGTGCTTCGAGAACGGTCCGTCCAAGTTGAGGAGCTGGTCCAGGACCATGGGTCGCCTGGTGGACATCTTCATCTGCGTGACCCAGCTGGGATTCTGTTGCATCTACTTTGTCTTCATCAGCACGAATCTGAAGCAGGTGAGTGGAGTTCAGTCCGGGGATCAGGAGTCTCTACTTGGATATTTTCTTGAAGATCCTGCAAGCCTACGATATCGGCATAGACGTCCATCTGGTAATGCTAATGGCCCTCGCACCCGTACTCCTGAGCTCCCTGATCACAAACCTCAAGTGGCTCACACCCGTCTCGATGTTCGCCAACGTGTGCATGATCCTCGGCCTGGCCATCACCCTGTATTATGCCCTCAAGGACGGACTACCGGAGGTCGGGGAACGCGCCCTCTGGACGAACGGCTCCCAGCTGGCGCTCTTCTTCGGCACCGCCATCTTCGCCTTCGAGGGGATTGCCCTGGTGATGCCGCTGAAGAATGCCATGCGCAAGCCACGCCAGTTCGAGAGCACCCTCGGTGTGCTCAACGTGGGCATGTTCCTCGTCTCCGTGATGTTCATGTTCGCCGGCTCCGTGGGCTACATGAAGTGGGGTGAGCAGGTCGGCGGCAGCCTCACCCTCAACCTGGGCGACACCATGTGAGTGGATGAACACCGCACCTAAGAAATCATATACATCCCAAGAATTCACTGCAGAAAATGTTATTTCAAGTGTAGTGAATTCTTGGGAGTATTCAGGACATGTTCTGTAACTCCTGCTTATCCTGTCACAGTCTGGCCCAGGCAGTCAAGCTGATGGTCTCCGCCGGTGTGCTCCTGGGCTATCCGCTGCAGTTCTTCGTGGCCATCCAGATCATGTGGCCGAGCGTTAAGCAGATGTGCGGCATCCAAGGACGAGCGCTGGGCGGCGAGCTGGGCTTTCGCACCTGCATGGTCCTGGTGACGCGTGAGTATATGGTTCTGTTTCGGAGATGGGATAGTTGGAACCTCATTCAATCTCATGCAGTTGCCATTGCGGAACTGGTCCCGGCCCTGGGCCTCTTCATCTCACTAATCGGAGCCCTCTGTTCGACGGCTCTGGCCCTGGTCTTTCCCCCCGTCATCGAGCTAATTGCGCGGAGTGAGCCCAACAAGGGGCCTGGCGTTTGGATTTGTGTGAAGAACCTGGTCATCCTGGTGCTGGCACTGTTGGGCTTCTTCACCGGCTCCTACGAGAGCCTGAAGCAGATTGTCAAGCACTTTGGGGAAGAGGAGTTTCACTAAGCAGCACCGAAAGACTTCGCCAGGAACACAACATCATCAGGATCTGAATTATGAAGAAAGTTATCCTGTAACTTTCGTTTGTTGAGGTTGCCAAAGAGGAAAACATCACTCGTTCAGCAAATCACTTCTTTGAAATTTGAGAAATATTAGCAATATAAATTCTGAAAATCAGTGGATCCCAGCAGTATCTTAGGAATATCATCAATATAATCAATAATTCATGTTTCGCCATCATACTTTAAAGCCAACATGAGCAGGTTTACTATTTGTCCCTAACAATTGACACAACTAACAATTATATTTATTATTATGCGAATTTATTTCGAAGTAATGGAGTGTGCCTATATATATTTTGTTTTAGTGAGCGTGCAGCGCATTTTACGTATTATAATTGATTATTTTTTTATCGATTTTAAGTGAGAATAAACGATGCGACGTTCGTTTTGACGTCACCGCAAAATGACAAGAACTTGACAGATGTGTGCGTTTTTTTTATTTTGGGTAATTGGTGCTAATGGTATTAACACATTGTCTCTGATAGTATTCTATTATGAATTATGAATATTAACATATTATATTATATATATTATGAATATTATAATTTTGTCTCTAACAGTATTCTATTATGAATCAGCATCTTTATATTAGCGCTTATAATGCGCCCTTCTCTGCGCTCCTCATCGAATCCACCTAAACAATTTCAGCTTCAACTTTAATGCAGAATCAGAAATAAATCTGAATACTAATCATGTTGTGGAACGGGTTTAACGAAATTAAATTGAAAATTGCTATCGATTTTAATCACTTCGAATTAGCATTAACATTGACCGCGATTCGGCAATCGCAAAACCGTACGAAGAATCCATGAATGGTTCTCCCATGCACATTCGCCTACTTTCGCTTTTATCTAGAGGAAACTGGTTAAGCAAGCCATATCAATCGAAATCCGAACCTCGTTCTCTATGTATGGCAATTACATTAATCTAATCTAATCCGATTTGAACCGATCCGAACCGAAGAATATCAATCCAATCGAAGTCGCTTCGGCATCGACCTTCAACTTCATCGATGGAACGAAGTCTTTAAATTTGCACAATGGGAAACAGGGACGCCCTCAATGGGGGGTTAATTAAATGTATATGAAATAAACTAGGGGAAAATGGTACTTTCTATGCTTCCTACATTTAATGTTAAGTGTAACCAGCTTTAAATTAATATAATTTATAGCAATAGTTATCGATAGATATAGCCTCCCACCTCCAAAGTATTCACATATGATTCTTCTACTACTAATGTAGGGAACGAATATAATGATTTTCGATTTAAGTTCAACAAAAGAACATTAACCCTACACTAGATTGGTTTTTTTATTATATTTAAACATAACATAGTAGAAGAGTCTACTATCAACACATAAAAAAATGTTAAGTATTACCAGCATTAATTTGGCACAATTTTTCCATCACAATATCGATAGTTATCGATAGAAACAAGCTCCAGAGCATACACACATCACTCTTCTACCACTATCACATATAATGTTTAATTTAATTTAATTTAACATCAAACCTAAACTACATTTTTTTGTACGTTTTATTTTTGGAAATATTCTTAGAAAATTGGCTTACTTATTCGAAAGTTTCCTTATTAATTTCAGATAAGCCTCCAATATAAATTTTAATCAAAATTATAGTTTGTTCAAATGGAATTTTACTATCGAACAATTTTGTTTTGTTTAAATAATGCTTAGGGGCCTTAAACAAATTATACCAAGAGATGGAATATGGCAAATGTGTCTAAATGTACATATATCTCGAGCGCCTTACATGTCCGCTATTTGGATTTTGTTTAAAAGAATAGAAGCAATTTCTAGTAAGTTTCTAACATTATAAAACCTATTTTACAAATTTCGATTGGCTCTTTCTTTATGTCAAAAATAATTCTGAAAATCCGCCTTTTAATTAATACTACTTAATACCAACTACTTAATATTAAAAGGAAACTTGGCACATAATTAAACCACTTCCTAGGTTTGGTTTAAATTTGTCCTAATCAAAGAGACCTCAAACTTATATGATATTCCTGATATGGAAACAGTGCTTACTATTTATTGCTAAATATACACATATAGTACATATTATCATTTAACGAGCTTAATTTGTAAATATTGTTGTTTGTTATGATCCTGATAGCCTGTCGGCGCCCCTGCTGTCTGTTATGCTTTTGTTATTATTGTTTTTCAGAAACCTTACATAATCCAATTGCTGAATTCCGTAAACATCGATCAATCGATCGCTCGACAATATCGGTTCGCTGGTTGGTCGTTCTTGATTGGCAGAAGTGAGATACAGCGATGGGAGAACTTTGATTCCGTGAATTTCATTTAACTGGCGCTTCTTCAATCAAGGCGGTAAATTTCCATGCGTTTTTCAATGGCAGCAGGGAATCGAGGGGCCGAGCAGGTGTAACGATCACGAACGCGGTGCTCTTTACATTTTATTTTATTTACTTTTTCTCCATTGTCTGTGCTACGACAAAAAATTCGGTTCGTTGCACAGTAGTCGATTTTTTCAATCTGGCAATTATGAATTAATAGTAAGTAGTTCACTTAATAATGAAATAATTCTAAAACAATTTGTATACTTTTATTTAATAGGCCAAAGGTGTATTTTTAATACATTTTATATATTATATTTTCTTCATTAACATTTTTTTTCTATATTTTTTTTATTAAAAAAACTATTGAATTCTTAAACGAATTCCTTAAAGCTAAAAAATATAATTACAAAACCAAATGCATTTATATGTAGTTATTCAGCTCTATTTTCTATATAGAAATTGATAAAAGCAGAAATTCACTTAGGTATGAACAGAAAACTATCGCAAGCTTTGATCGATCACGACTGCGTGACTATCGAAAAAAAAATATTTGATCACTTTTAAGAAAATAATAAATTTTAACAAGATTCGAGTGTTTATTTTACTATTTATTACATGCTGATTGGCAGAATCGACCACTGTGCGATGACGGGGCACGTGCCGGGAAATACCGATTCACCCGAGCCGGATTCCGAAACGCGGCCGGATCCTTGTACCCGATTAAACTACTTCCTGCTGGAACTGAATGCGTTTTCTTTTATTTAATTTTCTTTGCCCCTTTTTTCTGCAGTGCACTTATTGTTGTGACGCAATATCGGCGAGCAAATAAATGCAAAAGTTAACTAACTTTGAATGAGAAATGACAACATTCTTGCAATCGGTCGGCAATCTTGGGAAAGCTGGCTTTTCTTTAGAAACTATATATATACTATATATACAGTTGCGGTCAAAATAATAGTAGTGCTGGTCTAGTGAAAAGTTTTTCGGCTGTATCTTCCCAATGCGTTGTCGAATCCAATTCATTTCTTCATATTAGTTATTGCCAATATCTGCTCTCCCAGTATATGAAGTGATGTCGTCTTATCACATCTCTTTCTATTTTATTTTGTATTATTTCCCAATTTAGCACGTTTTTGGCGCAGTCAAAATAATAGTAGTGTCAGATAAATTTTTTTAAATGATTAAATTTACTAAATTTTTCATAAGATTTTTGGTTTTAAACATTACTTTAGGATGTTATCAAACAGTTTTTAGCATTTCTAGATCCTTCGTTTATATTTGGTCCTGGCAATATGGAATGTGGAAAGTAAATTGCTGCCAAGAGGCAAAATCTGATTAAAAAGTTTATATCTGAAAGAAAAACCTACTTCAAATGGTATATATTATTGGATGCTCATCTAAAACGATCACATATGCGATATGTACAAAAAAATCGAGCGGCCGACCAAAGATATTGACAAAGAAGTCAGGGGATCGCCAAGTGAGGCAGGCGATGCATAAGACATTCATGTCTGCTGCAGCCTTAAAAAAAATGTAAAATATATGCAAATCTGGAAACAATAAGAAGAACCTTAGAGAGAATGCCCTCATGACAAAAAGTTTCCGATAAGGGCCTTGGCTAACAATAAAGCATCTTGCCAAACGCCTAACGTTTGCCTTAGAATATCTAAGCTGACCCCCGAAAAAAGTTAGGAACATTTTGTTGCCGGAAAAGCCCAACTTAGGTATTTTTACGGCCGTGGGTCTCGAAAGTATTGAAAACGACCACAATTAAGA
>VNJZ01003775.1:0-11980 GCA_008042795.1 Drosophila asahinai
GCTATCAGAACGTAGGAGCCAATCCATTTTTTCGAGCTTTGTCCTTGCTGATCCGCAGACTCGGTCAATCTGCCCCATCCAGCAAAGTCGGCGGTTAAGTCAAGGTACAAAGATCCGATGTTGTATGTACAGTACCGGGCCAAGGACACTGCCCTGAGGTACACCAGCGTGAATTGGGCGGAGTTCAGAACGATGTCCACGGATCTCAACGGCAAACTTCCTGTTATCCAGAAATGACACAATAAGCTTCCAGAGTCTCTCAGATAAATGTGGCATTAATTTGTAAATGAGACCTTCATGCAAAAACCTGTCAAAAGGCTGCCAAACATCTAGAAATACAGCTAAAGCTGCAGAGCGTCCATGAAGGCGTCAATATTCAGCAAGCGAGCATGCACGATCCGCTCGAATATCTTGAAGAAGGTGGACAGGAGACTTATCGACCTGTAAGACCCGTGGTGAGCACGGGCCTTTCCCGTTCTTATGAACCATTTTGACAAGCGCACGTTTCCAGGGGATCAAGGTTAAGGGAAGAATTAAAAAGAGGGCAGAGCTGTGCAATAACTGAGCTAGAATGTGACTTTCCTACTTTACCATCAATTGCATCCATGCCAGGAGCTTTAGTTGGAACCACTCGGTTAATATGATCAGGTACCTCATCTTGATCCACATGCCGCAAAGCAACAGCAGAACCAAAGGAAAGCCCAAACCTAGAGATGGTTGTCTGGGTCTCCTGGCTTGTTGCAAAATCAAACGGAGTAAAGCGTCTCTCAAGATCGCCTGCAAATACTTCGGATGAAAAGGAATCGCTTTGACCCCAAGTACCATCGCTTCATTTGACGAAATTCTTCTAAGTGTGGTGACCAAATTTATGGTAATTGTTTGCAGGTGGGGTTCCGATATTGAGGCACTCAGGTGATAGTCCAAGGAGGATTTAATGATGATCGCAGCAGCTCCACGATCCACCACCATCGGGGTGGTTGACACAGTGTACTGCATACGCAGTGTTTAAATTTTTTACGAAAAACACGGGCTGTAATGTCATGACGATCAGTTATCGACTCTCCTTCAAATAAATTGTTATTATACCCGGTACCAATTGGGTACAAGGGTATTATAAGTAAGTTAGTGCCAATCGAGAATGTATTTAACAGGCAGAAGGCTAAATCCCCGACCCTATAAAGCAGGGGTCGGCACCCATACACTCACTGTTTTTTAGTGTGTATGTATGCGAAGCTAACAGACCTGAATGATACTAATAGACCCGAACGATTTGCTTCTCAGCTGCTGCGAGAACCGAGCAATTGTGTATAGGCTACTCGGTAGCTTCTCTGCCGCAGTGGCACCCAAAAATGTATATACAAAGCCGTTTTTACTTAGCTCCGAAGCTTGCTACGACAGCCTAACAGAATCCCGAACAAACACGAAGCGCTTATAGTGTCAGTGTGTCGACAGCGCTGCCTGCAATTTTTTCCTATGCACAGTGCATAGGACGCTGCCAACCCAAGATATAAAGCTATGATCAGCGTCACCAGCCCAGTCGATTTAGCCATTTCCGTCTGTCATTGGGTATGCTTTGGGTACCTGGTATATTACAAGTCGGGCACGCTCGACTGTAGCTTTCCTACTTGTTTATGTCATCCCACGGCGTATAACATCTAAATGAAAAACGAGAAAGAAAGCTAACTTCGATAAACCGAAGTTGGTATACCCTTGCAGTCTGCAATTGGATCATTGAAAATCGAACCTCTTTAGTAATATTGAAAAAACATCGAATTTTGTAAATTTTACATTTTACATATAGCATTTTACATATAAATATAAATCGACCGATCGCTTCTATGGCAGCTATATGATATAGTGGTCCGATCTTAATGAAATTGAAACCGTAATTCTAGAATCATAAAAAACTGCTATATCTCAAAATTTATAGAAATACGTTGACAAACAGAGAAGTTAAAATATTTTTTACATTAATTTCGCATTCATTCCTATGACAGCTATAGGATATATGTAGTTGTCCGATTTCGGTCGTTCCGACATATATACTGCGTGCTAAAGAAATAAGACTATGCTGAAAATTTCAGCTCGATAGCTCAAAAACTGAGAGACTAGTTGGCGTAGAAACCGACAGACGGACAGACAGACAGACATGGCTAGATCGACTCGGCTGGTTATGCTGTTCAAGAATTTACATACTTTATGGGGTCGGAGATGCCTCCTTCACTGCGTTGCAAACATCTGGTCAAAATTATAATACCCTCTGCAAGGGTATAATGAACAGATCCAGTCGACCGTACTTGCGTACATATTCTTCTGCATATTCGTTCATATGCCGTGGGCTACCAATATACGAAGTTGGGAATATAGTTATACGTCCGATGTCATTAACATTAGCATCATTCGCTATTGCAAATGAATATAATCTTCAAAACCTAATTTGGCTTGGTTAAAACGAATAAAATTAAGACGTTCCGTTCTTATTTGGCATGCATATTGACGATGTGCTGATGACATAGTTTACCACATGTCAATACGTATATATTTTCGTTCTTGTTGACGAACCATCAATCAATTCGAATACAAATTAATGGTACTAACTTTTGTCTGTATTGGAAGCCTCGAATTACACCAGTTTAGAAAATTTAAAAAAAAAAATGCTTCTATCCGGTTGATGCGAAATTCTGGTAGAGTTGAATCCCCAGGTAGATACCCTTGAATGAGGTTAAACTCTGAGGAACGCAACTTTTTCTGACGGCTAACGGTCGACGGTAGTAATGTAATGTAATGTGAACACGAATTGCATTTTTCACCTAGATATGCATTTTTCACCGGTGGCACTATTGATAGTATCGGTGGTTTATATTTAGATTGCACAATCACTAGTTTAAAAACAATCGCAATATTATCGTCCCCATACATTATTATATTTGTTAGCTTGAAACCAATTCTAATTAGAAAATGAAAATATAGATCACAAGATACCAAAGCTGAAAAAGTTGTATGACTATTTATTCGCCGGCATTTTTTTGTCGACCAGTGCTATTTTTATTAATTTTTAAAATGTTACTATATTAAATCTTTAATCTAAAAATCTTTATCAAATTACTAAGGGATACCCTCAACTTTTTTGACTATTTTATTAGATTAACACCCCGGTGCGCAGGGATCCTCTCACTTCTCCCAATATGCCTCAACGTCATGTTCTAACGTAACCGGAGGCGGAGCCTGCACAGGAGCCGGGTCGGTGGCGGATACTCGAAGTTTCCCTTCTTCGCCGGGGGCAGCACCTCCTCCACTTACTTCGCCTTGGGCAGAGCAAGGTGATGTGAGTCCGTGATCATAAGAGACTTGCATAAGAAGAGTCAACCCTTCTCGTCTGCCTCCGATTTGGTTGAATCCGCGTCTCCAGGCTAAAAGATTCCAGTGGGCTGCAGTGGTCCCTGCAAGTTTTAGGGCTCCTGTCAAGCTGGCTGGCGGAACCACGTGAAATCTTTATTGTTACTTAGCCGCAGCTCTTTCATTTTTAATCTTAGTTAACATTGTTTTACATTTTAAATTAAATGTAATTTTTTGCCAAATCAAAACCAAAACAAAAAACAGCTGTTTCCCTTCAAGAGGGTGCTAAAAATCACTTTTTCCTAGTAGAAACACCTTTTCCGCTTTTCGTGATTCTCGTGCGATAGTTGGAAAAAGCAGCGTAGTGGAGAAATACCCCTAAATAAGTCGGTACTATCGCGATAGTATCGATAGCTTGCGAAAAAAAACTCGAAACTATCGATGGTGCCAATGCCGGTAGTTTGAAAGCTCTAGTATGGACTGATGCCTTTTCCTTACGTAAGTCGTAAATCTTCACGTTTTTGTTCACTTACGTAGTTTGATTACGTCTCGTTGTTTTGGTGTGACCAGTGACCGTGGAGGAGATAATCCATCCCTTTTCTGACGAATTTCAACGTAGTAAACGAAAAACCTGGCGGGCACACCGTATGTATTCGAATTTCGAATTCAACCGTTCATTGGCGAGGTGCGTCGTTTTTCCGCAGAGAATTTTAGTGAATTTATACGTTGAGCTACGACTCCACATCGGGTTTGCCAAAGGTAAGCACGTACCTGCCGAGTGATAATAGACTAAACCAACTGGTGCTTGCCTGCTCCCCGAGGAAGACCCTGAGAAAAAATCAATAATTCCGGCAGACCAACACTTTTCGCTAGTGTCGTGGAATTTCAGCCTCCGGGCGCAAGCGCTGGCTGTGTGCGTACGTGAGAGAGTGTGTGTGGTGCAGCTGCTGTTAAATTTTATTTTAGCACAGCTGCCGTATGCATTATAAATAACACATCCTCTTTATTCCCTGTTCTGTGCCCAGCTCTCTCTTCTCTTTTGCTCTACCGGTGCCTTTGGCAGCCATGATGATAGTGCTTTTTGTGTTCCGCTTTAGTCTGTCGATTGCATGCACCTAAAAAACTAGCTGGAAGCAGTTTGAACCGAATTTAAGCCAGCGCTTTTAGCGCAACAGTTGTTGCTGTTCTGCTCGGCCAGTTTCCGCGTGCATCGCCAAGTCGGAGATACATTTTAAGTAGGTCTGCCAAAACTGGCTTTCGGTCCGTCCTAATGTGTTTTGTCTATAGATATTTATTTGGTCAACAAGTGAGGCAATCGACAGATAGGCGATAGCAGAGCGAGGGAGATAGTAAGAGGGGGCCTACAATTTCAAGTTATATCCAGATTGCTCATTACTCATAATTTCTACAAAAATGCCGGCACAGAGGCACCAGTAATGTGATTTACACAGAGTACCTAAAGCTTTGGATGTGTGTGTGGTAGAGCCGGCAATCGCTTAAGGGAAACAACAACTACTGCGGCAGTAATGGGGGAAAATCACATGAACTTTGTCTCATCGGCTTTCAAATACTCTTGCCTATTGAACCACAACGCACGGTTCACCCTAAAAAAAGAAGCAAATACTAAAAAGTTCACAGTGGCAGCAGAGTTGCAAAAATGTACATATCCTCTATAAGAGTAGGTAGAAGGGAACTCGGCAATCAGTCTCTCGGTTATTGCCTTTTATTTGCGTCCCCAGTATTTTATGCCCCGGTGGAAAAAGCGCTTAACTATGGGAATCGCTATCGAGGCGTCTAATCTAGAGATCTTTGACTCAGCGGGGTCATTCACATTGCTTTGTTTTCCCATGCCCAAACACAACATAATTGCGCGTGTTTGTGGGGCTTGTGCGTGTGTGTTGCCGCCTCTGACAGCTACCCCAAGTGCAATACACCCCAGTGGGCATTCCCACTGGGACTAGGAGTGGAGACTGGGATTGGGGGGTATATGTGCCTTCACCACCGGATGACGCATCATTGCGGCACTTGTGGATAGATGTCATCGCCTTCAAAGCGACCTCTTTTCCACTTTCCCTAGCGAAGCATAAACGGAAAGAAGAAGCAACACAAGTACAGGGGTGGTTCGGTTAAAAGCAACACAACAAATGTAACAATTCTTAAGAGTGCTTGTATGATATCTTAAATTTAATGGAATATTATGGTCTTAACTTCTACATATGTACATAACATACATACATACATATTGGACATTGGATTTAACAACTAAATAAGCCCGAAGCTTATGATTAAACACTGAAATCTTCTTATTACTTTCTCATTGTTATTCGGTTGTCACTGTACCCCTCATATTTGCAGTAAAAACTAACGCCACTGTGCGAATGCTTGACACCAAAATGATGAAACGAACAAAAACAAGAACAACAAAGAAAGTGCGGCGGCAACAAAGCGCGCAATTACAGTTAACGGCAAAGTGTAGAGAGAGAGAACGCGGCACTAGCCAGAATAGAAAGAGGAGTAGCCGATGAATTTCTATGTGAAAAGAGATGACAAGAGCGAAGGGAGCGGGAGTTTTAGGGACAAAACGAATGTGTCTCGTTTTCACTTCATTCCGCACAGAGTTTCCTCAGTGGGGCGACGTTAACGGCGGGCGTCATTGTGTCGGCCACATCCGCCAGTGGCGTATATACAGATTTCCCCTCAGGCCAGAATCATTTGTATGCCAGGGTACACTCTCTCATATTTCCAACCGCATCTGATTCGGATTTCAATTGTTATGCATTGCAGCAACAACAAGCAACGACAAAATGACGTCCACCGAGCTAAAAATTGGACTGACCTCCAGCGCCCGTCCCTCCAGCCGTGTGCTGAAGCCTCCGGGTGGCGGCCACACCAACATCTTCTCGGAGCCGGAGGTGGCCGTTAATGCGCCGCGCGCCAAGTACAATCAACAGAACTCCTCGAACCTCAACGCGTGCATGGGCTCCACCGATCCCAACAAGGTGGTGGAGAAGCTGCGCGACGAGGTGACCACGCAGAAGGAGGAGGCCAAATCGGCCGCGCCCAGTCAGCCCAAGTCAGAGTCGGCTAACAAGCCGTCGGCTGCCACGAACGGGGAGGCACGCGGCCGTGTTCCACCTGGCGGATACTCGTCGGGCGGATTCTGGTAGAGTGCCTGAGGATGAGGAGGGAGGGAGCAGTGGCAGCTGCCTGCCAAGCATTTAATGACTCACCAACACACATCCTCAGCCCAACATAAGCCTATTAATATAACTCGCTTAAAACATAACATATACACATACATATATTTAGAGTCTCATTATCTATATTCATACGCAGGTCTTCTCGAGAATGGAAACTGACTATATATATTTTTTGCCCCGTTCTTCCTGCAACATCCCCTGCCCCATCTTTTCTTTCCCCGAACGTAAAATGTTTGCACGTCTAACGCAATTGTTAAAAGTTTAAGTAACTCGTGATTCCGCCCCATGAAGATTCTGGAACGACTTTGCTAAATTTCCACCACCCACCACAACAACTACCGAAGTCTAATTTAGCATTTGTACTTAACGTGTGTCCAATGGAAACTTCTAAATAGTCTGTAAAGTTTGTCCAAAATGAACTCCTCTTTTATAACAACCATCGATGTATTATTCAAAAATAAAAGATTTAATAATTAAGTATCGCTCTCTTTTATTGAAGCAAGTCGAAGGTGGAGACTCTTCAGTCCGCCCAGTAGCTTAACAGTAAACTTCTAGCCTAGTGAGATTGAGACAAGTTGTGGTTTGGTCACGAAATTAATTCTAGCATTTTTATTACACTTCAGTTTAGAATTACAGGCGTGTCCATTAAGTCAAAGTCGGTTCGAACCCGTTGTTGTTAAAGCGTATAAGTATTTATATTAAATACAGCACAAAATGTATTCAAGTTGGTCGACTCATCCAACTAGCCGCCATATATGCGTAGATATAATTAACAATTGAATGGATACATGCGCCATCGGATTCGGATGGATCCTGGATTCTGGATGTCTCATGTTCCCACTTGGTTGTGCGCGGCGTCGTCGTCGATCCGGATGTGTGTTTCCTGTTCCATGCAGAGACTGTCCATGTGTGTGGGGTTGGCTTAAGACTAGGGATTGTGTGTTTCCATTTCTAAATTTCTTGGTAGACTAATTCAGACTATTGGCTAATTTAAATCTTCATGTCGTTGATGTACGAATCCAGTTCGGCGTCCAGCTCCTCGGCAGTGGGTGGGGCTTTGCGCTCCCGTCGCTGACCGCCACCGGCGGCTGGCTTGCCTCCGACCGGACGTTTGAAGCCTCCGCGACGCGGAACTCCTCCAGCTTGGCCACCTATAAAACACAGTTTGCAAAGGGAAATGTAAAAGGATTGGTGCAAGGAATTTATACTAGAAAGGACCGTGTAATTACTATCATTCCCTAGATTCCATGGCAGAAAATATTTTGAAAACTGCAAAATTAAGCAAACAACAAACTACAAAACATGCCTGCTTAAAATACTTAATTAGTTCATTATTACCAATAATTAACTAAGCATCTATGATCAATGTTGTTGCCCAAGGGAAAAGAGTGTTACTCAAGGCAAATCTAGAAAATTATATCAATGAGTTAATAATGCTTCAATACTAATACAAAAACAAGGGTTTAAGAGTGAACTAATTTGTTAAATAAAAATTCAAGTACGTATTTAAGAATCTTTGTGGGAGGGCATAGATCCAAAAATGGTCTAAATATTGACCAGTCAATGGGTGATTTTTTGAGTTAACACAAAAATGGCCATTATTCACGGGCCCCGATTTGAAGCTTTGGATACGCACCACCACGCTTGAATGGAGGAGCCGCTGCACCGCTACCCACGCGTCGCTTTACATCGGTTGAGGCAACGGGGCGAGTCAAGGCGGCCACATCGGAGACGGCTAGCTGAATGGTCATGGGGCGTCCGTCCAGTGGGACGCCATGGTACTGCTTGATGGCCTTTAATGCGTCGGCGCGACGTTCAAATATAACGTCAGCGGTGCCTGTAGGGGTAAACAATTAACAAATAAAGGTTAAGTGATGAAATAATCCAACTGTTCCTCAAAAGAAAATAAACAGCGTATAAGTTCAATGTAATTTGGTTAGAATCGTAAGCAAAAGAAGGGTAACGAGAATATTAAGTATTTCCTTTAATAGCCCTGATTATGGTTCACTGAGTTTTATTAGATTTTTGAACAGCAGTTTTGCATCTTCTTGCTTGTGTATGATAAATAAACTATACTCTATTGTATACACCTAACGAATTCGTGCATTTTATTCTCTTAACATTTTTTATTGCGAAATACTCACCCAGTGAGCGACCAGAGCGATCATAGTGCACTGCCGCTTTCTTCATTGGCCCAAAATCGTTGAATAGCTCCTTAATGTCGGTGTTGGACACGCCGTAGTCCAAGTTTCCAACGATGAGGCGGGTGGGTCCGGAACCTCCGGCGGCGGCGGCGGCGGAGCCCCGCTTGGGTCCGTCGTACATATCATGCTTCCAAGCGCTGTTCACATCGCCCTAGAGGTGGGGGTAGTATTAGGTAGAAGGGTATGTTGTGTTTGTAGGTTCGATCACGCGATGCGTATCAAATATTTGGTGGGAGTAGCAGTGGCAGCAGTTGCATCGTATCCTAGCCTCAAGAGGACTGCCAAGAGAGACAGAGATTCACGCGAGAAACTGGGAAAGAGAATGAACTCAAAGCGAAAGCATTTTGCTGATGCACGGTATTTTTTTGCTGTTGGGTTTGGTTTAGATTGGTGTTCTGTAAGAACGGGGTTAAGGGGAACTTTAGGCGTCGCTGGCGCTCGAAGATGGCGAGGTCTGGGTCGAGGAAGAGCGTTATGCTGATCTGTTCCGTCCGTGGAAGGCCTTGGCACCGTTAGCCGCGCCATTTTGGTTTCCGCCTTCCCGTCTACTTGAGCTTGTATATGTACTTGTAGTGGTGTGCGTAGGTCATTGGTAGAGCTTCACTTGGCCTGGTCCAGGTGAACGCATGGATATTATGCTCCGGCTGCTCCGATTATGCCCAGTGACTCATCAACCCGAGTCGAAATGCTTTGAATTACCCGTGCGAACTTAGTCTTCTGAATGGCGCCGGCAGGGGCTCCACGGCGGCCCTTTAGCACGCCCCCAGCTCCGCTAGCCGGCGCAGGCTTCCTGGGCGATCCGCCGGCCCCGCTACCACCGCCGCGTCGAGCGCCACCAGCTGGGAAGCGCTGCTGACCGCCAGGACGACGGGCACCACCGGGACCGCCGCGAGCACCTCCTGTCGGCTTTTTCTGTGAGCGACTAGACTTGATGATGTCGTCGAGGCTCATTTCGATTTTGTCCACCATCGTGTGCTGCTGGTGCCTTGTTTTTCTTGCTAAGGAGATCTCTTAAAGTTGGTGGAATAGGTTGCTCTTTCGTAGCTACAGAAGGACGCGCAGAACTATTGTTTTCAGTCGAAAGAGCGCGTGGAAATTTCACAAAATGCTGCAATAAAACTACTCTGCCGCCATTTTGGATACGCGAAAAAAAGTGTTGGACAATGCTTTTGGTATTTGGGTTCAGGTCACACTTTTTTAGTATTTAATATGATGGATTAAGTTACGGTGCAAATTTTTAATAATTTATCTAATTTTTTTATCTAGTTAATAATTGCGACACTTTTAAAACTATTAAAAAATAAACTAAAAACATTAAAAATTAATTTCCCAAAAAAGTATTTTCTTATTATTTTTGGTATATATAATAGGAAATGAGTTGGTCACACCGCACACCTTTAATTATTGTAGAATTAAAACATTCCAAGAAACTAGTATTTTAACTGCCAGTTGTAAGATGTTTATTGTGGCCGTAACTGGGGGTATTGCCACGGGCAAGAGCACCATCAGCGGGGTGTTCGAGAAGCAGGGCATTCCTGTGATTGACGCTGATAAAATAGCCAGGGAGAGTGAGTTCAAAGTAGAGCACATCCGCCGTGCATTCAATCCATAAAAAATTAACGACTGTTTCCGCTAATTGTCGTTACTTTTTTTGCCTATGTAGTTGTGGAACCAGGTCAGCCCTGCTGGCAGCGGATTCGGGAAATTTTCGGCGACGAGGTGCTGTTGCCCAGCAAGGAGATAAACCGCGCCGCCTTGGGTAAGATGATATTCGAGGACAAGGAGCTGCGTGGGAAGCTGAACAAGATCACACATCCCACCATTCATCGCAAGATCTTCTGGCGGGTGTGCAAGCTGCTTGTCACGGGGCATGCTTGGATCGTCCTCGACCTCCCACTTCTCTTCGAAACCGGTATCCTAATGGACTTTATTCACAAGATTATCTGTGTGTCTTGGTAAGGATGCGTTATCTGGTCTTTGGTGTTTCAACTCTGTATATATTTGTATCTATGCATCTGCAGCGATTCGGACAAGCAGCTGGAGCGACTGATTGCACGCAATGAGCTATCGGAAGCGGAGGCGCGGCATCGCGTGGAGTCACAAATGCCACTGGAGATCAAGTGCGAGAAGTCGCACTTTGTCATTGACAACAACGGCGACAAGGAGGAGGCTGAAGCCTCTGCCATGAACATTTACAACATGATGCGCGAGTCCAAACAGCACTGGCTCAACCGAATCAGCTTTCTGGGTCTCTTCCTCGTCGTGGCGTTTGCCGTATATCTGCTGCTGAAAGTGTTCAATCGGCTGCCCGAGTCCTGGCAGATGTAAGGTCCCTCCCACCAAATGCGTTTGTGCCATTCTGACGCTGTTCAAAGTGTTAATGCAATTGAAACCAAACCAACTATGATTCTAACGCTTGCTAGTGAAATATATACAAAAGTCACCTATATGCTTTGTGCGTTTTGTATTTTAACCAAACGGGCGGTGTCCGCTTTCAATTTACAGCAGAGGGGAAAACCCTCACACACACACAGTCGTGCATAACTTAACAGACCAGCGACTGAACTGAACTGTCCTCAGAGTGGAGGGATGTCATCACTACCGGACACGAGTCTCTTTTGTCCGGTCTGTGGATTATGTACTTCGCTGGCGCCAATTGGCCGACGGCTCCTCGAGCAACGACGCCGTTTGCTGGCAGTAATCGACAAAAGTTTGCAGTCCATATCGGGTAACTGCCTTTGTCACATTGTGGTTAAGCTGTATTGGGTCCTGGACCACCATCGGCTTTCGCAACTGCAGTGAGCAATCGGGATTCGTGGCTACATATGCAGAGTACCTAAAATTAATAAGAACACAGGTTACTTATAAGCAGATAGAGCTTTGCCGACATTATAAGGTTAATATAATATAAGCTAGTTTTTAACAAGAAAGTAAGCTAACTTTGGGAACCCGAAGTTTATTTATCTTTGCAGTTTGAAATCGATAGAAAAAAAACTTACTGAAGTATGTAAAACATTAATGAATAAATGCGTCGAATTTGCGCCTATTTTCCCATCTTATACAAATTGACTATGGCATCATCTTAGAACCTATACGATTCTTACATGAATTCTATACTCTTGAGTATGAAAAATTTCTTAATATGGATCATTGAAAATCGAACCATTTTAGTAATGTTGAAAAAATATAGAATTTTGTAAATTTTACATTTTACATGTAGAATTTTACATTTTCATATAA
>VNJZ01003777.1:0-52835 GCA_008042795.1 Drosophila asahinai
AATTCTAACCTTATTGCTAATATCTCCCATGTTTATCATCCGATTTTACTGAAATTTTCAGGAAACGTCCGCTCTATTTTATATATTTTTTGTATTTATTTACGTTTACCCGATAAAAAACGAGTAAAGCTTTTTTAACGTTTTTTATGATTTTTGGGGGCGGAAGTGGGCGTGGCCAAATTTTAAAACAAACTTCATCTGCGTGCAACAGATTCCAATGTTGTCACCAAATTTGGTAACTCTAGCTCTTATAGTCTCTGAGATCTGTTGTTTCACACGGACGGACAGACGGACAGACGGACATGGCTAAATCGACTCGACTGGTGATACTGATCAAGAATATATATACTTTATGGGGTCGGAGATGCCTCCTTCTGCCTGTTACATACATTCTCGGTTGGCACAAACTTATAATACCCTTGTACCCTATGGGTACCGGGTATAATAAAGGTCACTAAAAATAAAAAATTAAAAATTATAAACATAACTGTTTAAGAAATGACTTCATGTTCCTTTCTAATTCAAGTATTTTTAATTTAGTTTTATATTTCTTAAATATTTATAGAAAACATTTTTTTTAATTTTTTTTTTTATATTTTTATATAATTTTTCCCAGTTTCCATCCATACCTTTGACCATCCGGATGGTCAAAGCCCCTGGCAATGTCACTGTTGCTCTACATTTAATGGATAAAGTTGGCATCCTGATTTTCTCCTCCCCAATAATGTTGTGATTTTTCACAAATAGTGTTCCAAAATGCTGCAGAAAAGAGATGCCAAAGTCTGAAAAAAATTTCCCTACGCATCACATTTTTAACAGTTTTAAAATGACTGTAAGCGGAATTTTCATAAAATTAATTTTTTTCGTGAATTTGTATTAATTTTATTTAATAGTAAACCAATTATGAAACCGATCGTTCAAAATGAATCCCAGGAAAATTAAATTTTTGTTGGTACCTTGACAACTATTAAATTGTCCCTCTTATTTTCGTTCGGAAACTAGAACAGAGACGGCGGACTTGCAATAATGCGGATAGTTATAATCGGAACTGTTTTTGAGGTGCAACAACAAAATAGTTATCAATAAATCAAAAATATTAATTAAATTAATGTAATTAAGATGATAATTATCATTAGCAAAATAAATGGTAATTTTCTATTAACGGAGACCCTTCAAAGAAATTAAAAAAAAAAAAACATAGATAGGGGGTGCTTCAACGTACATTTGGGTATACAAATTATGTTGGGGACGCTCTTAGTTTAGTCACAATAAATCTTTAAAGTTTAGCCTAATTTCCATACAAAATTCGCTTGGAAGCCGTTGCTATGCAAACACGCACACAGTCACAAATTATGAATACACAAAATCCAAGCGCCTGTCTGTGTGATCGGTACAGTGGTCTGTGAAGCTTAAAATTGTTGTCAAAGTGTGCTTAGTGTAAATACTATATATGTGGACACTTTGAACACTTTAAATACATTTATGCGTAGATTTTAATAAAATTTTTACAACGTAAAATACGTTTGTTTGTATATATATATACAAAAATGCTTTGGTTAATTTCTGTATCCAAGGGACAATGTTGCTAAATATTATTATACATTATAATTATAAGCCGTCGGGATTCCAAAGTTATAATATAACAAAATTTAAATGAGATGGGTGGTGTGGAAGAGGAATACTTAAAGTAGCGCCAGAGGCGATACATTTACTTAAAAAAAAAAAAATTGAAAAAAAATATTTATAAATAATATTATATTATAATAATTAATAAAAAATTAATATTAAAAAGTCGTCAATTACTACCTATTTTACGTTGTAAAATTTTTGTTTTATTTATATTTGACGAATAAAAGTATTTAAAGTGTGCAAAGTGTCGACATACAGAGTATATACGCTAAGCACAATTTAACAAAAATTTTAAGATTCACAGACCACTGTACTGCGACGATCACACAGACAGGCGCTGTAATTTTGTGTATTCATAATTTGTCAGTGTGCGTGTATGCTACGCATTTTGTATGGGAATTAGGCTAAACTTTAAAGATTTATTGTGACTAAACTAAGAGCGTCCCTAACATAATTTTTATACCCAAATGTACTTTGAAGCGCCCCCTATCTATGTTTCTTTTTCAATTTTTTGGAAGGGCGAAAAAATAAAATATATAGATTAATTAAGATTAAATACAAACATTTTTTTCTACTTATCTTACCGGACTTTTGTTAGCTCCTCGTATCTTTAGATTTAATGTTTGTGACCACAGAATATTTACAAAGTAAATTTCATATTTGTTGATAATTAAGAGATGTTAAACGGCTGGGTAGTCTGGAAATACTAACCATAAAAAAACAGACGAAACTTGCGCCCTGCCTGTTAAAGCGGGACAAGCAAATTTAATTTAATTTTATTTTATGTATTGCTTGCCCACCGTCTACTGACAATCAACACTTTTCCAAGCTAGCGTTGACACATAGTACATATATCACACAAATGGCCTTTGTTTACAAACGACTGCGGCGCACTGAGATTTTTTACCTGATCACTCACTGAAGGCGGAGCCACTCGGAGAGAAGCTCTCTGCCGATTAGCACTACAGCAAAATGAGATGCCGGCACCCATCGCTCACTCATCGGATTCTTCCACTTACCCTCCCAATCGGACGCTCTGCCTCGCTCTCTTGGTGGGCCTACTAAAGTCGACGCGCTCGTCGCTGTTGTTAGTTGGACTTGACGCGTCGCTGCGGGCGTGAGGAAAGTGTGTGCTCGCAATCGCAAGTTATAAATTGGGTTTGGCGGTTAGTAGAACTAAGGAAAGATATCAAAAATACGTTATCAGTGCGGTGTAAAACCCAATTCGAAGGAAAACAGGCACAAAGCAATTAGTAAGCCGCAACTGGATACTCTAAGTGCTGTGAAGTTATCAATCTTCATACATATGTATGTACATATGTATGCTCACATGTAAATATAAACAACGATCACAGACCGCTGAGTAATAGCAGAAACCCCCTCTCAGAACAAAAGAATAACTCATAGTGCGGAAGAGGAGGTAAGTGGGTTACAAGCTTAATTAAAATCGAGATGGGAGTAGATGGTGCGGAAAAGGATGTGGCTGAGGATTCGATTCTCTCTCTTTACACGTGCCTTTCAATGAGAACGACAAAATTCACAATAGCGGAGAATGCAACACCAGACTGCTGAGAGAGAAAGAGAGTGAGAGAACGAATACGCATTGTCAAAGTCAAACCTGTTGATAAGGTCAATGCACGTTCTCCGCCGCCCTTTGCTTGCTTTTTGCAAGCTGGACTCCAGCTGGTGGCTCATACTTTGTGGAACAAATATCATACAGTTCACCAAGACTCTCATATCAAATGCCCCTAATTTTGCCCACAATATACATGTTCATACATATGTACATACATTTAGATGTCAAAAAACATTCCGAAAAACTCAAAGTACACTTCGGCTCATACTTACATACATACGAGGTACAGTGGCTCGCAGCTTATTTAATACAGAAGTAAAATCAAATTTTAAAACCATGTAAACTATGTGAGATATCAATAAAATGTTAATGCAGTTTTTATACCATTGCAGAGGGTATTATAATTTTGCCATGATATTCGCAACGCAGTGAAGGAGGCATCTCCGACCCCATAAAGTATGTATATTCTTGATCAGCATCACCAGCCGAGTCGATCTAACCATGTCCGTCTGTCTGTCTGTCTGTCTGTCCGTCCGTCTGTCAGTCTCTCAGTTTTTTAACTATCGAGCTGAAATTTTCATCAGAGTCTTATTTCTTTAGCACGCAGTATATATGTAGGAATGGCGGCTATATCCTATAGCTGTCATAGGAATGATGGCGAAATGAATGTAAAAAATATTTTAACTTGTCTGTTTTTAAACGAATTTCTATAAATTTAGAGATATAGCAGTTTTTTATGGTTCTAGAATTACGGATTTCATTTTTTTAAGATCGGACAACTATATCATATAGTTGCCATAGAAGCGATCGGTCGATTTATATGAAAATGTAAAATTCTACATGTAAAATGTAAAATTTACAAAATTCTATATTTTTTCAACATTACTAAAATGGTTCGATTTTCAATGATCCAATTGCAGACTACAAGGGTATACCAACTTCGGTTTACCGAAGTTAGCTTTCTTTCTCGTTTTCTTTTTTAAAATCTCTCATATAGTTTACATGCTAGACTGTTTTGGACTTTAATTTTCCTACTGCATCTAATAAGCTGTGAGCCACTGTATGTATATGTATGTATGTATGTACATACTTAGATGCTTCGACGGCTATAAATAATGTGTTATAATTGGAAACCAATGAACCACAAACACAGCAAAAAAGAAAAAATCGAGGAACGACTGCATATCATAAATTCCCAACAAATCGGATTCGTAAAACAACAATGTCACACGTACTTTTTATCAATCTCGTGGAAATTAATTATCAAATATACATATGTACATAAAGTACATACATATGTACATACTGTGACTCCATCGGACAAGTACCGTCCTATGATAAATGTGCTACAAAATGGGCTGAACATTTTTAGTGATCATATTTCGTGCAAATCATGCAAACCTTAGGTTGCCCTCTTATTCTAGTAGACTTCTCCAAATTAACCTACTTTCTTTAGCAAACCGTAAAATGATGCTAGACATTGTCTTTATGTATAACCTGATCCGTGGTGACGTGGAAAGCACCGATCATTTGGGGAATTTGAATTTCCACGTACCATGTAGAACCACTAGATCCTACTTGCCTTTAGTTTTGCACCACTGTAGAAACTCGTATGAAATGCATGAACCCTTTAAAGTACTATATGGAAATTATAATGATCTGTACAAAATAACCTAATCTGTAGATAGCTATGCTGCGCGCTAGTAGTTTATATCAAATAAAAACACCTCTTGACGAGGTGAGATTAAAGTGACGATGGCACATTCAACTCCAAAAATTTCTGATACCAAATTTTGTGACGATTAATAGTTATTTAAACAAAAATATTTAAAAAGTTTTTAATTAGTTTCAAAATCGGCACGCTGCCTGTTTTGCCTTTTTTAATTTTTCAGCTAAGTGCCGATTTTGAAAGTAGTGGAACAAGCAAAAATTGGATTACATAAAAAAAAAAAATCCTAACAATTTCTTTTAAATTTAAATTATATTAAATTTTCTGATGGCTTTAAATTTTATTGCATTGTGCACGTCTCTAAATGACTCTACATGAGTTTTTACATAAATGTATGTATAGTGCATGTAAAAGGTTAGGTATATGGGATCTTTGCTACTAATTTTAATGAGTAATATCTCGAGAAAGCGAATTTTCCGAGATATGTGTTATATACTAAAAGTTAAGCCATCTCAAGGGCTATATGGCCTTGAGTGACTATCAAAATCGTTAGAGCCATTTTTAAGAAAACTTTAAAAACTTTAAATAAAATTGATTTTAATTATAATTTCTTAAATATTATATTTAGATAAATTATGTCAAGGCAAAGCTATTATCATTTCAAAATACCTTTCAAACGACATATAGCACGTTTCTGTAGCTTTAGTCCCTTAGAAGTTATGGGCGAGAAAAATCTAGCTTTTTTAGCTGTTTTCCCGCCAAACTAGCGGGAAACCCAAAAAGTCTTCGAACAAAAAATGTTCAGCTCGAGCTGTTTAATAAAATAAAAGGACTCTAAAACTCCAGGACTCTAAAACAAAAAAATCGACACACAGACAGGCAGACAAACAACAGGACAACCGTTTTCATTTCGGAAAGGCCGTTAAAATCTTGTTCATTGAATATCTTTTGAACGGAGTATCGGATCAGAATGATCGAGGTGTCATTCGACGCGTATTTAAAGCTAGATCACAACAACATAAAAACACCGGCCCCAACAGCTCAAATTTCAAAATTTTCAAGTTCGCACTTTCACTCCCATTTCTCCTGAACTAATCCGTTTTTGAAAAATCTTAGTATGCAGTTTCAAAGAGGATTACAATACCTTTCGATCAAGATATAAATGGTTCTAATCAGACTATCGTAGCAGATTTTCAATTCTACGGCTGTATATAGTAGTCTCCTTGCGCACCACAGTCTCGGTGCTCATCGTCATTACGTGGACTGCCGTCCACAGTGATGGTGTAGGGTATTTTTCTTGCATTATTTTACCTATACTTTTCTTAAGACCCAATCCTAACAAGCACGTGCTTGATTTGGAACGCATCAACGTCCATCATATGTATACAGGCAGGCTCCGGTTTTCACTTTCACAAGATTCTCTCGTTTTCGTTTTCGAAAACTAAAAATCGGGGTAAATTTCTGTTAGTTCGGCACCTTCCAAAAAATTAAAAAAAAAAAAAACATAGATAGGGGGTGCTTCAGCGTACATTTGGGTATAAAAATTGTGTTGGGGACGCTCTTTGTTTAGTCACAATCAATCTTTAAAGTTTAGCCTAATTCCCGATCGGTACAGTGGTCTGTGAAGCCTAAAATTTTTGTCAAATTGTGCTTAGCGGAAATACTATATATGTCGACACTTTGCACACTTTCAATACATTTATTTGTGAAATATAAGTAAAACAAAAATTTTACAGCGTAAAATACGTAGCAATTAATTACTTTTTAATTCAATTTTTTTGTATTTCAATATTAAGATTATATTATATATCAAATTATAAAGGACCTGCCATGTCCTTATTTTCGTTTAATGTCAAAATAAAAATCAGCTGTGCATAATAACCTATAATCAAAACAAAGAATAATTAATTACTTAACCAATTAGAAGTATTTTTAGGTACGCAATTAGTTTGTATACATATATACATAAATACTTTGGTTAATTTCTGTATCCAAAGGACAATGTTGTTAAATAATATTATACATCCAATTGTAAGTCGTCGGGATCCTAAAGTTATAATATAACAAAATCGGAAATGAGAAGGGTGCTATGGAAGAGCAGTACTTAAAAGAGCGGTGCAGGCGAACAATTTTGTTGGAAAAAAAATCGCACACGCGACACTTAAAGTATTCCGAATTAATGTTTTTTTTTTTTTTCTAGGTTATTATTTTGAAATTAAACGAAAATAAGAACATAGAAGGTCTTTTATAATTTTACAGTGCTGAGCTTAAGTGTTGGCACAGTTGCAAATGTCAACTTTAAACGTAATTCCCAGACGTATGAAGCATTTAAATGATTAAATTTTTTTGTATATAGTTGAATTAAACATTTGTGTATTCATTGGCACTATTTTTTTATAATTTTTTTAACGTCCTTAAAACTATTTAAACTTAAACAAAAAATGGACGTATTTCGTGAAAATTTGAATTTTTCTTATTTTAAGCCTAATCTGGTCATTTTTTTTTTAGGAATTTGATAACCGAACTCTCCCTTAACCATATGGCATCCAAAAGTTAAGGAAAAATAAACATTTTTTAAGGTTATCGAGACATTTGTCTGCATTTAAGCATATGCACACAGAAATCAACGTATTTCAGCGAAAAAAAGTCCTTAACAAGTATAATGAAGGAGAATCTCATTACAAAATAGCCAAGTTTATAAAAAAGGTCAACGGAAGCGAAAAAAAGCAAAAACCATATATAAATATGTTAAATTTTTGAGGTTACGTACCTATTTTTAAGTTTAAAATGTTTAAAAAAATATTTCTTAAACTTTTAATTTTGCATTTTATTACCAATGAAAATTCCAACAAAATGAGGTATCTGTCAGTTAATCAAAACTTAAAAGTGTCAAAAATATTTTCTTAAAACTACAAAGCGACAAGTAAAAAAAAACGGTGCATAAGAAAGGAGCAGAAAATAAAAAAACAAACACAACCGAGAGCCGTAGCACATGAGAAAATTGCATGTGCTCTGCTCTCATCTCGGTATCAATTTTTTGCTACCGTTACTGCTACACAGAGCACAGAACTTCATTTTCTGCTATTCATCTCGCTGCTACGGAGTAGTAATTTCAAACACTGCTCACCAGTGCTAAAATTTAGCAACCAAATGAGTGCGAGCGAGAGACAAATACACTTTTTCGGCCCCTCTTAGCAAGGTCGGTACGCAGATGAGCTAAGAGAAATACTAGAATATACTAAAATGAACATCGCGCTAAATATTTTAAATCGGCTGAGTCTTTGCAAGGGTGGCGCGAGAGGAAGGAAATATCTAACAATTCCCCGCGACCCTTGCGAAATTGAGACAGGCAATTGGAAACAAAACCCTATGGCGGGACTTTCCAGCGGGGAAAAATAAATTTATTTACAATACAATTAAAGAAGATCCAATTATATGCAATCTTGATCATAAAATAATAAAAATAAAAAATAAAACAAAATAAAGTTTAAAATATTTGATTTCACAGAGAAATAAGCCAATCAAACGAACAAATTACTTAAATTATGATATCCAAAGCCGCGGGGCCGAGCTGCTCATGGCCCTGCAGCTGCTGCTACTGCCACTGCTGGAGCAATATAAAAGGGCCAAAATCAGAATTATAAAAATTATGGACAAGCTATCTCCATTCCCTGCTAGTCCATGACCAGTGGTCACCTATTGGGATCCTCGTCTTAGTTGGCTGCCAACCCAAAATGGTGCTGCTTCAGAGCATACGAGGAGTACAAGAAGGAGAATGAGAGCTGCCCGTCCTCGGGAAGTGGCAACGGGAATGGTAATGGCCCGGGAATACTGGGCAAGCAGCGGCCGCCCTAGATACGTATAAGCACGGGTTCATGGCGCGGCAACTTAAGCGCCAATTTCGTGGCATCAGTCGTCGTGGACGCGGATGTGCCCAACGATGACAATAGGCAGGGCGACACTTCGCAGGTGTTCTACGACTACAATGCGGAGAGAATCACTAGCGGCCAATTGGACAAGGAGGTGGAGCAGCAGACGGAAGTGACCAGACACACAAAGATGCCTCGGGTCAACACTCCGCACGTGGATCTGAAGCATAATTTAAGTAATTTGTTATTTTGCCCGCGTTTAATTTGAATTGAAAACAAACACAGCTGACAGTATGGCCGTTTGGCCGTTTCGTATTGATTTTCGGTGAACACCATAAAACCGGTCACACTAGAAATATGAAACCCTTTTAGCTAGCTAAGGGTTAAGCGTTGGTGAGTACGTACCTTAATGCTCGAAAGGTTGACTTAGATATTTTGAGAAGTAAACGGAATGCTTCAATGCCATTACTTTTTTTAATTGTTTGTTTGGCAGAAATGGTTTATTTATCGGTCCCAGACGGCTGTCACTCTTAAAAGTTTAAACAGTGAATAAATTATTGTTGTCTTTGGAACTGTTTTTTCTACTGCTTCACAGACCACTGTATCGCGACGATCACACAGGCAGGCGCTTGAATTTTGTGTATTCATAATTTGTCAGTGTGCGTGTTTCCTACGGATTTTGTATGGGAATTACACTAAACTTTAAAGATTTATTGTGAGTAAACTAAGAGCGTCCCCAAAATAATTTTTATACTCAAATGCACGTTGAAGCACCCCTATCTATGTTTTTTTTTTTTTTTTTTTGAAGAGGCTTCGTTAATAGAAAATTACCAAAATCGGGCATAAAACTGCAAAAACAAACATTTTTGAAGGCATTTTTATATTTAATTTTTACGCATGCAAAACATACACAATGTTGGCACTTTTTCTACCAAATCTTCTCTTAGATATCTATTAAGTACAAAATAAGTTTTTTTTTAAAGAAAATTTGAAGTTAATCATACGAAAACGTGAGGTAAAAAACATGACAGAAGAAGTGTATGTTTGCGATATGTGTTCTCGAGATTATCTTTTCAATTACACAGATCGACAAAAATCGAACTTTTTTCGCACCGGCGAATAAAAGAAATTGATTCTGATAGATCTTAACCGTTACATTACTAGTCCGAAATTGAAAAGTTTCCATCACGTACCAATTTTAGAAATTCGCGGTATCATGCACTGCTTTAATTTGCACTTTTTAAGGCTTAATAACTCCCAAGCCTTACGTAGCCCAGAGCTGGTATTAAGCTTTAAAAAAGCGTTGGCATTTCTACTTCAATATTAAACAAGAATATACAATGGGGGACCTCTATTTATTTAGTTATAATGCATTTTACAAACTTAGTTTTAACACATATTTTTGTTGTAGCCCTGATATCTGAACTTTGTTTGTTGAGACTGCTTTGAGTTCGGAACATTGATGTTTCTTTGTAACTTTGAGGAATTGATTGGTATTAAGTTGAATACTTTAAAAATAAATTCAACTTTGTCCATAAATATTATAATCAAAAATGTCCAGAGAATGTGTTGTTGACCCAGACACCAGATTTGTTAAGTTTCAGGGCTACAACATAGCAAAAATTTGTGACAAAACTAAGTTTGTAAAATACATTATAACTAAAGAACGAGAGGTCCCCCATTGAATATTTTTGTTTAATATTGAAGTAGAAAGGCCAAAGCCTTTTTAAAGCCTAATAATAGCTCAGGGCTACATAGGGCTTGGAAGTTATTGAGCCTTGAAAAGTGCCAAATGAAGCAGTTCACGATACTTTGACCGCGATATTCTCAAAATTGGTACGTGATGGAAACTTTTTAGTTTCGGACTAGTAATGTAACGTTTTAGATCTATCAGAATCAATGGGTTTTATTCGCCGGCTTTTTTTTTTGTCGACCAGTGCTATCGAAAAAATAAACAAATTTGTCTAATTCGGAAAGTATGGTCTTAAATTAAAGCTACATTATCCTTTTTTAAATCGACATATTTTTTCCTTAAAAATTCGCAGAGTTTTGTATTTCTTTACGTGCACCCGAGAAGCCCTTACGTTTTTTCTGTTCGCGGGACATTTTTTTTGTCAATTAAAAAAAAAACTTATATCCACCAAAGGCAACTTTTTGCAACAAGAGTAGATCTAATACAGTTACGTTAAAATGAAAAAAAAAAGACAAGAAAGCAATTTTTTAGGGGTAGTTTTATAGCCAGAAAACGTTGGAACGTGTGTTCGCGGTGCTGGGAAATGCCCATATGAGATATTAATTATAGACTTGTTCACAATTTTTTTTTTAAACAATTATTTTTTATTAAAAAATTAATTGAATTATTTTAAATTGAAATGCGTTTTTGGTTTTTTTGATCCTAAGGTTTTCTGAAATTGGCTATTTTGTGAATTTAATTGTTTCTGAGTGTATCTTTATCTACATGCATAAAAATATGTCCATTAGATAGTGCCTCAATATGTCGCGACAAGTTAATCAAAGTAGATAAGTAGCTTTAGTACCGCTATAAAATCTTTGAAAGTAAAACTTATCGCAATTTGAGTGCTTGAAGGCCGCGGAATAATAAATGAGACGGACCGACCGACCGACAACTGAAAGATAAAAATCAAGTAGGAAAGCTATAGTCGAGTGTAACCGACTGTTAGATACTCAATTCCGAAAGCTTTGTGTGAGAAATTAAAACTACATGGCTAATTCGCTTTGTTTATGATAGACACAAAATTTGATATCAGAAACTTTTGAAGTTAAAGATGCCATCGTCACTTTTATCTCACCTCGTTCCGAGGTGATGCTGTTTGAAATCTGAAATTTTAAAAATGACATATGTATGTATGTAAGTATGTATGTATGCAGGTCTCCCATTGTTTGTGATAATATACCAATACCATGTCCAGAGGTCGTTCATATATGATCTAAGTTGAACGCCGATTATCGTCACAAAACTGGGTACAACGTAAAGATGTGTTTTTGATTGATATCAGAAGTTTTTGTTTAAAACTCAAAGATAAGCACCAATCTCAAGGGATGTACGTCCTCGGCGGACTATAAAAATCATAGGAGCCGTAAAAAAAAAAAATGAATTTTAATCATAAATTTGTAATTATTATATGTATTTAGATCAATTATGTCAAGGCTTTCAAAATACTATTCAAAGAACATATAGCACGTTTCTATAACTTTAGTCGTTTAGAAGTTATAAACTAGCGGGAAAACCAAAAAGTGATAGAGCAAAAGTTGTTCCAGGACTCCAAAACAAAGATTTTATATAGAACTTCAAACTCCAGGAAAGACGTTTTCATTTCGAAAAGGCCGTTAAAATCTTGTTTACTGAATATCTTTTGAACGGAGGATCGGATTGGAATAATTAAGGTGTCGTTCTACGCGTAATTAGAACACAACAAATTTTGTGGATTTTTCCTCCACCGGATCCAACAGCTACAATTTTTATAATTTTAATTTTCGAACTTTCACTTTGAACTAATCCGATTTTAACAAGTCGGAAGGCTACAGTTGAGTGTGACCGACTGTGAGATAATTGGTACCCAAGTTGTTGGTGTTGAAATTAAACAGCACATGAACATGGAAAAAAGAAAATGTTGACAAATGAAGACAAATGTTGCTAGGAACATATTGAGAACACCCAAAAAAAGTCAAATGTTCTTAGAAACATGTTGAGCAACACGCATTGGCGTGTCAACAAAGAACAAGAAGAATCATATACAAAATAACTTCGATGTTTATCATCCGATTTAACTCAAATTTTCAGAAAATGTCCGCACAAATTTATTTATTGAGTTTATGTACTTACTTCAAATCGAATATTACAACTATGACTAATACAACGATTTTTATAATTTTTTGGGGCGGAAGTGGGCATGGCCAATTTTTAAAACAAACTTGATCTGCGTGCAAAGGATTACAAAACTGTCACCAAATTTGGTAGCTCTAGCTCTTATAGTCTCTGAGATTTGTTTACCAACACGGACAGACGGCCGGACTGACATGGCTAAATCGACTCGGCTGGTGACGCTGATCAAGAATATATATACTCCAAAGGGTCGGAAATTTCCCCTTCAGCCTGTTACATTCATTCTCTGTTGGCACTAACTTATAATACCCTTGTACCCGGTACCGGGTATAAAAATCTTTTTGGTTCTTGAAAGTTTTTTTTTTTTATTTACGATCTTTGTTAAGAAGAGAAACACAGAAATATTCCGATTTTTGGGCCATTTTACGTTTACATTCCCTTAATTGTCAACCATTTAAATATATTGTCAGAATTAGGTAGGTTTTTAAAGCAAAACTGCACCGAAATTGTCGTTCAAAGAGTTGCGGTACCTTCGATATGCATATGTTGCTCGAATTAGTGTCCAGGGTCGATATGTTTCAAAAAAAGATCACAATATTTCAAAATAATTAAACTGCTAATACCAATTTAATTTCAGAAACTAGGTTCGATATACCGCAAAAGTCGTGATCAAAATGACGGTGTATTGGATTGGTTTCATGTGACATATACTGATGCGATGATGACGCAATGTACACACTAAATTCCATTGCAATAATTTAACAAAGTAAAAATAAGCATACGCACCAAAGAGTAACAGCCAGAAGCAGAGAGTAAAGACCATGTCCAAATATCAGAAGCTTATCAGCGCCACGCCACCCATCGCCCACGAGGACGACTGCGACGAGGGCTTTTCGCTATATCCGTACTTTGATGATAATAAGCAGGACTCGGCCAATACAGCTAGTCAGTCTAACGGTTTAAAAAAATACCTATGCAGCAACAATGGGCAGGCCATCCAAAACAACATCACCAGCCCCAACAACAACGGAAGGAGCAGTGGGTGTACGGCCATATTAGGGCAGCAGATAGCGCGAACTGCGGAGGAACAGACGTGGGAGGTTCCACTGCTGGGCGAATCCAATGACAGTGCGAGCTACCGGGTGAGATGCGCTTAATTTCTGGACCATTTATATTCAGTGGTGCCTTCAAATGCAAGCCCATATTTATAAGCAATTTCTGTGGTCACATACAGCAGTCGGAGCCCCAAACAATGGAATTTGAAATAAAGCTGGAGTGCCGCAACGGTCAGCCGGGATTTGGGACAAACTTAAAAGGCCAATCGGCGCAGGAGGCCAAATGTAAAATTCTCCTGGCGATTTTTCTCTGTTGTATATTCATGGTAGGTAGGTCATACGACACTCTATGCCACTCAAGATTATATCTACACGCTTTATTTTTTAATAATGATAACTTTCATGCCTGCGACAAATAATTGTTCTGGATGCCAACCGCAGATCATTGAATTCCTTGGAGGCTACGTGGCCGGAAGCTTGGCCATAATGGCGGATGCCGCTCATTTAGCATCTGATTGTATTAGTTTCGTCATTGGCCTAGTCGCCATTTGGGTGGGTGGTCGGGCGCCGGATGAGCGTATGTCCTTTGGATACAAACGCTTCGGTAAGTACCAAATTAAGTTTGACACCATGCTAATAAGAGCACAACTGGATGGCAAACACATACAAATTACATTAATTCAACCGACTCCTTTGAACAAAGCGTCCTAACATATGACATTTATACACCACAACGTCGCACTATGGGGCCTCTGCAAAAATCAAAAAATTTTATATTTCGTTCGAAATTTTGAATAGACACGTCTTATAGATAATTGTTTAAAGATTACAAATGAAAAATATCAATAGGCTCCGATTTTTAAAAAAAGGTATACAGTTTCAAAGGTGACAAATTTTTCGATAAAAAAAAAACGCACAACTTGCATGCGATTTGACAAAATTTTAGGAAGACTTTCAAGAGAACTGGTTAATGCATTCTCAATATTTTTTGTTTTTATTTATTAATGTACCTATTAGGTATACAATAGAATAAACATTTTGCTGTTTGCTTCTTGTTTCAACTTTGATGGAAGATATTAAAATTGTACATTTTTGTACATTTGAAATCTTTTTGTAAAATGTTCTTTGAATAGTTTTTAATCGAATTCAATAGAGTCTTGCTGCAGCTTTCTGCAAAGCCCATACACCTCGAGGCAAAAAAACGTAAAAAAGTTACGGTTCCAGAAATGGTTTTTCGTACAGCCCTGGTGTAAAATCCCTGATATACGTACGCCTGCTGGAAACAAACAAAATAAAATATTTTTTTTATATGCGAATTTTTTTTTTTATTAAAAACATTACAAATAGCCACAAAAAAAAACTCAAAAGCTGAACCAATTTTTTTTTTTGTAAAATATACGCGATTTTTTAATGATATTTATAAATTTTGACTTTGATAAATTATAACTAACCATCTAAAAAGCACCTTATTTAAATATATTTTTGATAGGTTTTAAGAATTATCTGTCACATGCTTTTGAAATTATGCGATTGTCTTACTTGGTTCAAAAGTTATTCATTTTGCAACGAAGAAACTTAAATGACCCCACTGTGCGTCGTTTGACTATTAATAGCGTTTTCTAAATTTTTTTGTATCTGACTTGCAGAAGTTTTCGGTGCCGTGGCCTCGCTTCTAGGGATCTGGCTCTTGACCACTTTACTCGTGGTTGTGGCAATTCAGCGAATTTACTCTCAAGACTTTGAAGTGAACGCCGATGCCATGATGACCGTATCGGGCATTGGCATTGCCATAAATATTATGTAAGTTTAAAGGGACAATATCAGGCAGGCTCCGGTTTTCACTTTCACAAGATTCTCTCGTTTTCGGGCAGCAGTGCTGCCGTACTGTTGATGAAACAAAACAATCTGGTCGAAATGCTTTTAAATTTAAAAGGTGGTCATTAATAATGTTCAAGGAGAATAACATAAGGTTTTAATAAAAAAAACAGTTTTTTTAATGTTTAAATGGAATTTTTACTAATAAATAAAGGAATAAAAGTCATAACATCAAAGGGTGGTAGCCCTCTTGTACCGATAAATGAACAATTTCTGCCTTTATTTGGCATTAAAACAAACAATTAAAAAAAGACAATTAAACATTCCGTTTACTTCTGAAAACATTCAAGTCAACTGTTTCAGCAATAAAAACAATTAAATATTTTGATAACAAAACGATGACAAAAAGTTTGTGAAAGCCGGATCACCTGAAAACGAAAACGTACGTTTTTGGTCTAAAACGAATACGAAAAATAAAATTGATTTAGCCATGTCGAACTGCCTGTCCGTTGCTACGCAAACTAGTATCTCAGTTTTTGAGCTACTTGAACGAAAATTTGCAGATAGTGTTCTTCCTATTGCAGTTACTATATACAGCAATTGACAGCTAATTAGAAAGATGACTATGGTGGTGGTCTTTGTATCGATAAGATGCCAAAAAAACAGAGTTAGTAAGCCAGTATTATCCCTAATATAATCTAGAAACATTAATCTTCAGTAAATAATTAGGATATAATCAATATCCTGCGGTGCTCCGTAAAAAAAAAAAAAAATTATTGAAAAATTCATAAAATAGCAGTGCCAGCTAATTAGAAAGATATCAAAGTTATTTCAAAATTTGTTGTTGTTTTAATTATTTAGCAACAAAGTTGGTATACTTTTATTTATTTTACCATTTATGATTCGTATTATCCAGTTTTTGTTGCAAGATAGTTACCAAAAATTAATAGGATTAAGTCAAAAATGCTTGCTACATATTGTAATTATATTACAAATTGTATTAATATTATGTATTTTAATGTAAACTATAATTAAACAAAGAAAATTAGCATTGAAACTCGTTAAAAAAAAGTTCACTTGCAAAACTGTTCCCAACCCGCACCTGCAAGAAAACTCACTACGTTGTGTGTGTATTAGGTCAGGATAGCTTTCCTGTTTTTCCTTTAAAATAATTTTATAACAGGGAAAATAGCTTGCATCAATTTTACTGTTAACGAAGCTTTTGATGAGTTCATATTGATGTTTTGTAAAATTAGCTTCAGTTATAAGAGCTACTACTTCACATTCCTTTGCTGGAAAAATTGAAGGATTCGGTTGCCTGCAAACCCAACGTACATATGTCATCCGCAGCGGACTCATTGATCTCTGCTATCGTCGCCGCTTCGTTCTTTTTCTAAAGATCGACGTCCTCGATCAGATGATTTCTTGGATTGACTTAAACATATATATTCAAATTGTGCTAACCAGTCAGAATTTAGTTGAATATCTTTTACTTTTATTCTATAGGATTTATTCCACATATCAGCAAATCTTTTAAATAAGTAATCAAGTACTTTCTTAGAAACATTTTCAATAATTTCGTAACCATCAGATTGAAATCTATGTTGTAGGTCGTCATATACCTTTTTAGCTTTATCAGCAAATGAACCTGTTACTAAGCACCGCATCTCAAAAATATTTAAGCGTGATATTTTGCACTGGTATGAATTTCCTGTAATTAAAAAATTAATTAAAAATTTCAAAGCACAAACGAATATGACGAACACAACAAAACACAAAATATGCACGAAAAGAACAAAACACAAAATATGCTCGAACACAAAAAAGGGAAAAGGTCAGAAGGTTGCAAAAAGTTGCAGCTCAAATTTAAAATATAATCTAAGAAAACATTCACAAGAATTAATAAATAAGTTTCATTAAAGGGTAAGACAGGTATCACAACTTTGCTTTATCTTTATGACATAAAAATTACTCAGTTTTATAGTACATACCTTTTTTTTCATAATTCATTTTATTTGATAATGATTGGACTCGATTTAATATTTAAATTAATTTTATTTGTAAGAGCTTATTTTCAAACTGCGTTCACTGCAACGACCACGTGTTTTCTTTGTCTCTCCTCTCTCGGTATTCGTACAGCGAGGGAAAGAGAAAGAACGAAAATAAAAATACTGTTCGTTGTACTCTGTTAAGAAATATTTTCAAGACAAAAAGTGACCAAGTTCAGACTTTTGTTTTTTTATTTTTGGCCTATGGAATCAAACACTGTGCAGTGGTCTCAATCACTTATATAGCTTTTTTAAATTGTAAAACTATTATTTAAACAATAAAATTAAACTGATTTATTTGTTAAAACCTTATTTTATCTTCCTTAAACATTATTGAGCATTAATTAATTAATTTGACCACCAACAGTACGGTAGCACCGCCAACCAAAACGAAAATGTATTTTTCCGAATTCAAGGTGGGGTCAGAAAAGAATTATTTAAAAAGTAAATACGTACTAGACTGATGGTGAAAATAAAAATCAATAGATGAACAATTCATCTTTTGTTTTCCTTTTGCAAATTAGATCCGATATAATGTATTTCTGTGGAATTATAGCTAACAAGAAAGCTGGACAGCCAAAGTTTCTACACATACTCGTACACTAGCACTTTGTAATTTTTTCAAGCCGTTACTATTCCTTCGTACGAGGTGTGTTCTAAAAGTAACGCGAATTTTGTGTTTTTTCAAAAATAAGTTATTTATTCATGAATATCTATTTTGTCCCCTTCAAAGATATTATACGCTTGTACCAACGGTTTTTCCAATCTTCGAGGCACTTCAAAAAATAATTTTTTTTTTTCTTGTTCAGTTCCTCTTTCGATGCCGTCTTTATCTCGTCAAGCGTAGCGAAATGTCGTCCTTTCACGTGCCTCTTTAGTTAGGGAACAAGAAAAAGTCACAGAGGCGTCATCATTAGTGTGTTGTTTTTGGCCAAAAAGTCGCGCACAAGCAACGATGTGTGAGCAGGGGCGTTATCGTGGTGCAAAAGCCAATTTTTGTTCTACCACAAGTCTGGGCGGATTACTTCGCGCAAATTGCGCATAACTTGGAGGTAACATTCCTTATTGACCGTTCTACCCTGTGGCAAGAACTCATGATGCACCACGCCCCTGCAATCGAAGAAAACTGTCAGCAAAACTGTCACATTCGACCGAACTTGGCGCGTTTTTTTCGGTCTTGGTTCGTGCGGCAGCTTCCAATGGTAGCTTTCTCCGTTTTACACACAAAATTTGATACAGGTTCTTTGATCCATTTTTTTGAATAAGTAAAAATCAAAGACGATCCAAAACACGTGCAAGCAAAGCAGCTGTCAACAATTAAGTGAACATTCAAAATGACCGAGCTTATAGGCACAAGTGAGAGACATGAGTACCAACATAACGCCACAAAAAAATCTAAATTCGAATATGCGTAACCCGCGAAAATTCAACATTCGCGATACTTTTTGAACACACCTCGTATGTAAAAAAATACATATACATACATATGATAAAGTCGTCTTGCATATTAACATAATAACATAAAATTAATATTATTGTATTTCAATAAATTTATATAAATATGGTTGGTATCCGTATTTACCTCGCTTTATTAGCAAATTGCAGTTCTTTTTACTTGGAGGCTATAGGAATAATCAGAAGCTTGGGGTATTCCTGCGCGCTCAATTCACTTGTGAAAATAATGAAATGAAAGAACTGCTTCTATAAACATTCGTCTGAGCTTTCTTTCTTCCCAAATACACAGCTGAATATGTACATTTCATTGGCGGTAATAATTCCATTTAATACCGACCAAATTTTATTTATTTTTGAGTTATCCTTTTTAACAGCAAGAACGAGTCACATTCGGAACGCCCTGCAATAACTTCTTACAACTAAAACAAATTGTATAAAAACAAACACACAAAAAACGAGAAAGAAAGCTAACTTAGGTAAACAGAAGTTGGTATACTCTTGCAGTTTGCAATTGGATCATTGAAAATCGAACCATTTTAGTAATGGTGGAATAATATCGAATTTTGTAAATTTTACATTTTACATGTAGAATTTTACATTTTCATATAAATCGACCGATCGCTTTTATGGCAGCTATATGATATAGTGGTGCGATCTTAATGAAATTAAAACCGTAATTCTAGAACCATAAGAAACTGCTATATCTCAAAATTTATAGAAATACGTTGAAAAACCTAGAAGTTAAAATTTTTTTTTCATTAATTTCGCCGTCATTCCTATGACAGCTATAGGATATAGTAGTCCGATTTCGGTCGTTCCGACATATATACTGCGTGCTAAAGAAATTAGACTAGGCTGAGACTATGCTCGATAGCTCAAAAACTAAGAGACTAGTTCGCGCATAAACCGACGGACAGACAGACGGTCATGGCTAGATCGACTCGGCTGGTGATTCTGATCAAGAATATATATACTTTATGGGGTCGGAGATGCCTCCTTCACTGCGTTGCAAACATCTGGCCAAAATTATAATACCCTCTGCAAGGGTATAAAAATCACTTCGTATGAAATTGATAATTGTGTTTCAATTTGAATTTGCAGCTAGCATTATTATTTTTGTATTAATGTGATACTGAAAAATTACAAACTGATAGAACCTAGACCCTGTAAATACAAAGAGCAGCGGGTTCACATCCTGCTTTTGATCAAGAGACCTTTTTATGTTGGCCTTTTTAAATAAATTAATTAATTTTATTATTTATTAATTACTTTATTATTTTAGTCATATTTTAAACAACTCTTCCTCATATGATCTTGAGGGATGCCGAATGGTGGGTAAGACGTTCGCCTACCAATCACTGAGTTGTGAGTTCTAGCCCTGAGTCAAGGAAATTATAGCCAACCGTATATATTAAAAGTAGTGTCGAAACGCAGAATATTGCGAAATTTCTTAGTATACGGGCGAAAAACGGATTTTCATACGAAATAGTATACTAAATATCCTTTTTATTTTTACCAGAAACTAGGAATTTGATTAAATATAGTTTTGCATGAATACTTTTTGGTATAAATTGATACTATCTTTTATTGAAACTTAATACGTAAGTAAGTGGTAAGTATTGAATTGAAACTATAAATTTCATGACAGCTAATTTCATATTAATATTGTGTAGTATCAACTTGATAGTTCCGAAAGTATCATTTTAGTACTGTCGAAAGTAAATGGACAATCATCTTATTAAAAAGATTTTTCAACTCAATAATTTCATATTTATGTCAAAATAGTATCGAGTAAACCGTAGGCTAAAATGATATTGTATCTTAGGAGATAGTAATAAGGAGATATGTGCGACCGCATAAAGTATATATAATTGGTCAGGATAAGCAGTCGAGTCGATTTTGATATGTCCGTCTGTACGTATGAAATAACACATATCAGAGACTATAAGACCTATAGCTACCAAATTTGAGGACAACATTCCGTTTCGTGATTTTAGGTTTAAGGTAAATAGATATGAAATAAATACATCAATAAATAATATTGAAGAGTTCTAGCTATTGAAGGGTTCTAGCTAACTCGAGATCATAATCGGCTTAATTTCTCATAAGTAAATAAAGAACTCGATTATATACCAAGATCACACACAGGTCTTATTGTAAAGCGGGTTGTCCAGACATGTTTCGATCGATCCCACCTCGATCTCAAAATTTATAGAAATACGTTTAAAAACAGAGAAGTTAAAATTTTTTTTATATTAATTTCGCCATCATTCCTATGGCAGCTATAGGATATAGTAGTCCGATTTCGGCCGTTCCGACATATATATAGTACTGCGTGCTAAAGAAATAAGACTATGCTGAAAATTTCAGCTTGATAGCTCAAAAACTGAGAGGCTAGTTCGCGTAGAAACCGACAGACGGACAGACGGACAGACAGACAGACGGACATGGCTAGATCGACTCGCCTGGTGATGCTGATCAAGAATATATATACTTTATGGGGTCGGAGATGCCTCCTTCACTGCGTTGCAAACATCTGGTCAAAATTATAATACCCTCTGCAAGGGTATAAAAACTAGACTGCGTAGAAACAGACAGAAGGACGGCCAGTTGAACAGCCAGTCGATAGACGAGGTTCGGAAATGTCTCCTTCAAAAAGTGATTGATATAGTTGTAATACTTGAAATAGTCTCATACCATTCCAGAGGGGATTTAAAAATTTTAAGGAATTTTCAATTCAGCCAAAAAAACAGGATCAACCACCAAAAAAAAGTCTCCAAAAGTAAATGTAAACAAAAGTTCATAAAGGTTAGGTTAGGTTAACCCGGACGGCCCCCATAAAAATGTTAAAACAATCGGTCATAAATTGTCTATTAAACGAGAAAGAAAGTTAACTTCGGTAAACTGAAGTTGGTATACCCTTGCAGTCTGCAATTGGATCATTGAAAATCTAACCATTTTAGTAATGTTGAAAAAACATAGAATTTTGTAAATTTTACATTTTACATGAAGAATTTTACATTTTCATATAAATATATATGATATAGTGGTCCGATCTTAATGAAATTAAAACCGTAATTCTAGAACCATAAAAAACTGCTATATCTCAAAATTTTAGAAATACGTTTAAAAACAGAGAAGCTAAAATTTTTTTACATTAATTTCCCAATCATTCCTATTGCAGCTATAGGATATAGTGGTCCTATTTCGGCCGTTCCGACATATATACTGCGTGCTAAAGAAAATTGAAAATTTCAGCTCGATAGCTCAAAAACTGAGAGACTAGTTCGCGTAGAAACCGACAGACGGACAGACAGACAGACGGACAGACAGACAGACGGACAGACAGACAGACAGACAGACGGACAGACAGACGGACAGACAGACAGACGGACAGACAGACATACGGACATGGCTAGATCGACTCGGCTGGTGATGCTGATCAAGAATATATATACTTTATGGGCTCGGAGATGCCTCCTTCACTGCGTTGCAACAATCATGGCAAAATTATAATACCCTCTGCAAGGGTATAATGGGTGAAATAAAACATTTGATGATTTATTTTCATTATCTGCCTTACTTATAGAATTTTTCTTTTTAGAATGGATGTTGTAAAGTTTTGGAAGAAACTCCGATAAAGGCCATTTGGGCTGTAGATTTCTTTCTTGGTTTTGTATATTATCACTTACCTAAATCTTTATTTTTCCACAGAATGATCTTCGTATTACATGGTTCCTGGCTTATTGGCAGAAATGGACACGGTCACAGTCATGGTCACAGCCACTGTCACAGTCACGGGCACTCCCATTCTGACCCCTACTCATATATGAATGTAGACAATGAGAGATCTCTAATGACGGTAGAAATGACTGATAAAGTTCCAAACGAAAATTGTACTGTTATTCCAAACGGAACCAGATTATCTCAAAATGACGGGTAGGTTATACGATGCAGATTTATCGAAGAATACATCCGATATCGTGAATTTACGGTCTTAAAAGTAGTGTTAAACCGTTGGTCAAACTTAAAGCAAACGTTTTGTTCAATGTGAACATTGTAGCTCGATTTTTTTATTATTTGTGAAATTTGGGTTAATACATTTAAACAAATAACCTCAATTTACAAAATGGTCGTATATATTTAGAACTCAATATGCGATTAAGTACAAATTGTTGTCTTGAAAATGTTGTTGTTGGTTGTTAGCTTGAAACATAAGTCATTAATTTACAAGCCGGTTTCGTTTTTCAAGTCACACTTGTGATTCGTACGATTTTTGTATCAAGTTGTATTGGGTGCTAATTATAAGCGCTTAGTTTTAAAGACATGTGTATACTTTTGCTGGGTATTATAATTTAAGTCAGAAATATGTTTATTTCCGACCCTATTAAAATATATAATTTTGGTATGTATCAACAGACGCATCAATCTAGCCATTCGACATATTAACGCAAAGCTAATCTCAGTTATAGAGCTATTTTGATAAAACTTTCGGCATATGTTTCTGTCTATGGAAGGTAGTATATAAGTCCGATGTGGGTATATACAACCTGCAATAGAAAGTATCCTGTTCGAAATTTTCCAGATAGACTGAGACAGGCGATCAAATACGGTGCTGATTGATGATGCTGATTAAAAGTATATATCATTTTATAGGGTTGAAAATGACTCCTCCCAAAATTCCCGGGGTTTTGCTATTTTTTAATTGAGGTTTGATTTTAAATGAACCATTTCCGACCTTCTTGTGCTTAATTAATATTTACCTATATTTTTCAGTCCGAAACGCTCGGGACCAGCTCACGATGAGAAGAATCTAAACCTGCGAGCGGCAATTATTCATGTAATTGGTGACCTAGTGCAAAGCGTTGGTGTCTTTCTGGCCGCAGTATTAATTAAGTTTTGTGTGAGTATCCATTCATCGAAACAATTCTGAATTTAGTGTATCAGCACTGAAAATAAGGCCTTTAAGTGCTTCACTTTGGAATTATAAAAAACTGTTTTGTCAATATAATTATATAGTTAATGTCTAAATTTGTATAAACTCGACGTAGCAAGAATGTAGAATATGTGTACAAAATTCCCATACGATGAAAGCAGTAGCTTATAGCTGCCCTAGGAACGATCGAGCCAAATTAGCCGACTTTCGTTGTTTTTAAAGATTTTAGATTAAAACGGAATATATGAATCATATATATCCTTTTTATTTTTTGATATTATCACATAGTGACGATGAGCACCCAGACTGTGGTGCGCAAGGATATAGAGTCGTAGACCATTTTTACCATTTTTAACTTGATCGAATGTTTGAACCTGCATAGTACGATTTTTCAAAAGCGGTTTAGTTCATTAAAAATGGGAGTCAAAAAGCGAAATTGAAAATTTTTAAAATTAGAGCTGGCCCGGTGAAGCAAAAATCCCAAAATTTGTAATGTTGTTTTGATCTAGCTTTAAATACGCTTCGAATGACAGCTCAATCATCCTGATTCGATCCTCCGTTCAAAAGATATTCAATAAACAAGAATAAAACGGCCTTCCCGAAATGAGACCGTTTGTCCTGTTGTTTGTCTGTCTGTCGATTTTTTTGGTTTAGAGTCCTGGAACCACATATATTTTATTAAACAGCTCGAGCTAACAACTTTTGTTCTACCACTCCCTAGATTGGCGGAAAAACAGCTAAAAAGGCTGTTTTCCCGCTCTCATAACTTCTAAACGACTAAAGCTACAGAAACGTGCTATATGTCGTTAAAAAGGTATTTTAAAATGATAATAGCGTTGCCTTAACATAATTTAAATATAATTTATATTAATATTTAAGAATTTATAATTAAAATTAATATATTTTTTTTAAATTTTTGAATTTTTTTTAAAATGGATCTTACGATTTGTATAGTCACTCAAGGCCATATAGCCCATGAGATTGCCCAACTTTTGGTATATAACACATATCTCGCTTTCTCGAGATATTACTCATTAAAGTTAGTAGCAAAGGTGCCATATACCTAACCTTTTACATGCACTATACATACATTTATGTAAAACATAATGTAGAGTCATATAGAGACGTGCACAATGCAATAATATTTAAAACCATCAAGGAAACTTAAAATAATTTAAATTGAAAAAAAAAACGTTTTAGTTTTTTTTTTTTTATTTGATCTAATTTTTGCGTTTTACGCTACTTTGGCGGGAAAACAGGAAATTTCTCGCGCCCATATCTTCTGAACGACTAAAGTTACAGAGACCCGCTATATGGTATGTCGGTGGATAGGTATTTTGATATGATGATTACTTTGCCTTGACAAAATTTATCTAAATTTTATAAGGAACTTAGAATTAATTTTGTTTTTTTTTTTTCAGATAAAAAATTTGCCCTTGAGATATTTTGGCGTACAACACATATCTCCGAAAATTCGCTTTCTCCTCAAAACTAGTAGCAATGATCCCATATAACTTCTTACATGGATTTTTTTTTTGTTAATTTTTCCCATTTGATTTTAAACAAAAGTTCTGATATCACTCTTAACGAGGTATCAAACTTTTGACGATATCCGACGTTTAGCTAATACCAGGGGTCATAACTTATAATGTTATGTTATAATTTTTAATAATAGCTAAATCATATATGAACGACCTCTGGATATGGTATTGAGCTATACTAATTAACAATAACAATGTGAGACCTACATACACACATATGTAATTTTAAAAACTTCTGATATCAAACAAAAACACCTCTTAGCTTGATGAGATAAAAGTGACGATGGCACCTTCAACTTCAAAAATTTCTGCAAGCAAATTTTGTGACGATTAATAGTAACGTTAACAAAAATAAATTACAAATAATTCAACTAGATTCGTTTTTGGCACTAAGCTGTAAATACCTTGCCTTATTTCAGTGATGTACTAAACTAAAAAACTCAAACTAGAAACAAAAACACTAAAATAACTTAAAGTATTAAAAAAAAAACTTTAACCTAAACCGAAAAATAAAAATCCTCAAAACACTTCTTAAAAATCGAAAAACAATAAAAAAAATTGTTGTTGATTATAAATTAATTACATCTACAAGTATGTATTTATACACATGTAAAAAAATATATTATTAAAAAAAAATGGGAAATCTAACCAAATGGCAAGCATCGGCCGACCATATTCAAACTACCGCGCAATCGTATATTTTACCTCACCTCGTTAAGTTGTGTTTTTGTTTGACAAAATTAAAACCGAAATTCTGAAATCATAAGAAATGACCATATCTCGGTCGTTTTAATTTCCGCTTATTCATTGATTTGGACTTTTGCGACTTATATACTCACAAAAAAAAGAAGACTATGTGTAAAGCTTCATTTAGATTGCTCTAAAACTGACGGAAAATCAACTTTGGTGTTGAGGCCGATCTAGAATATATATACCTTAGACGGGCTTACTGCGTATACGGGTTCACCTGCGCCAGCAGAGCACATCTGCATAGATGTGTATATATATATTTATATATACATATGTATACATACAGTGCTGAACTTAAGTGTTGGCACAGTTGCAAATGTCAACTTTAAACGTTAGTCCCAGGCGAATGCAGCAATTAAATGATTCAATTTTTTTGTATATAGTTGAATTAAACATTTGTGTATTCATTGGCACTATTTTTTAATACTTTTTTAACGACCTTAAAACTATTTAAACTTAAACAAAAAATGAACGTATTTAGTGAAACAAAAGTCTTGGCACAGTTGCCTAACTTATTTGAATTTTTCTTATTTTAAGCCTAATCTGGTCATTTTTTTTAGGAATTTGATAACGGAACTCTCCCTTAACCATATGGCGTCCAAAAGTTTATAAAAAATAAACATTTTTTAAAGTTGTTTTGACACACAGAAATCAACGTATTTCAGCGAAAAAAAGTCCTTAACAAGTATAATGAAGGATAATCTCATTACGAAATAGCCAAGTTTATACAATCTTATCATTTTTAGGCTGTAAATAAGGTCAACGGAAGCGAATAAAAGCAAAAGCCCTATAAAAATTTGTTAAATTTTTGAGGTTACGTACCTATTTTTAAGTATAAAATATTAAAAAAAAATATTTCATTAACTTTAAAAGTTGTATTTTATTACCAATGAAATTTCCAACAAAATGAGGTATCAGTCACTTAAATTGGACAAAGGGCAACAAAAATAAGTGCTATGTGCTTTGTGATATGTGCTACCGCTTAAGTGCTAACCATAGCGTGCATACAAATTTCTATAGAATCGTCATTTATTAGCCACAGTGGGTATCTCTGCTAATTTTTGTCCAATTGGAATGAGTTATATCTCATTTTGTTGGAAATTTCATTGGTAATAAAATACAAAATTAAAAGTTCAAGAAATATTTTTTTAAAATATTTTATACTTAAAAATAGGTACTTAACCTAAAAAATTGAACAAATTTATATAGGGTTTTTGCTGTTTTTTGCTTCCGTTGACCTTATTTACAGCCTAAAAATGATAAGATTGTATAAACTTGGCTATTTCGTAATGAGATTATCCTTCATTATACTTGTTCAGGACTTTTTTTCGCTGAAATACGTTGATTTCTGTGTGCATATGCTTAAATGCGGACAAAAGTCAAAACAACTTTAAAAAATGTTTATTTTTTATAAACTTTTGGACGCCATATGGTTAAGGGGGAGTTTCGTAATCAATTTCCCAAAAAAAAAAGACCAGATTAGGCTTAAAATAAGAAAAATTCAAATAAGTTAGGCAACTGTGCCAAGACTTTTGTTTCACTAAATACGTTCATTTTTTGTTTAAGTTTAAATAGTTTTAAGGTCGTTAAAAAAAAGTATTAAAAAATAGTGCCAATGAATACACAAATGTTTAATTCAACTATATACAAAAAAATTGAATAATTTAATTGCTGCATTCGCCTGGGACTAACGTTTAAAGTTGACATTTGCAACTGTGCCAACACTTAAGTTCAGCAAAATATATAAATTCTTGATCCGCGTCACCAGACGAGTTGATTTAGCCATGTCCGTCCTTCCGTCCGTCCGTGTTGGTAAACAGATCTCAGAGACTATAAGAGCTAGAGTTGACAACATTTGAATCTGTTTCACGCAGATCAAGTTTGTTTTTAAATTTGGCCACGCCAACTTCCGCCCCCGAAAATCATAAATAACTTTATATAAGCTATAAGCGTGAATTTAGGCTTAAAGTAAATAGTTAAAATAAAGAACTCGTTATTCGAGGACGTTTTTTGAAAATTTGAGTAAAATCGGATGATAAACAAGGAAGTTATTAATAAATATTCTGTGTATGCTTCTTCCTCTTCTATGTTAAGAGCGCACGTGCGTGTTGCTCAACATGTCCCTAGCAACATTTGTCTTTTTAGGTGTTGCTTAACATGATTCCAGCCACATATGTCTTCATTTGTCAACATTTTCTTTTTTCCATGTTCATATGGTATTTAATTTCACCCACAATACTTTGGGTACCGGGTATCTCACAGTCGGTTACACTCGACTGTAGCTTTCGTACTTGTTTATCGATGTGTCTTTCTTTTTATATTTAATCAATTTCAGCCGACCGCCAAGTATGCTGATCCGATGTGCACACTCCTCTTTTCTGTGATTGTAATACTTACCACGATTCAGTTGTTCAGAGAATCTGTGTCCATCCTCCTGGACGCCGTGCCGCCGAAACTCTGCTTGCATACGTTGCAACGCGATCTGGCTAGTATTGAGGGCGTCAGGTGAGTGGTCCAGCCGAAGCTATCTAGCAAACTCAGATCATCAGTTATTTTATTATTGGCAGATCGGTGCACCATCTAAACGTTTGGCAGCACACCAGCGAGCACAGGGTGCTGATGGTTCACCTCGTCACAGGTAAGTTCTTAATTTTTGCTGCCAAGAAATATTCTAACTTTGAACTGTTTTTGTTTAAGACCCACAAAGGGATGGCGAGGGTGTGTTGGAAGCAGCCACAAGACTTGTCTCTGGTTCCAAATACAACGTGAAGCATTCAACAATTCAAGTTGAACGAACCACTTCGTAGACCGTCTGGACCTTCACATAAATTCATTTTCAATTAATTGTAGGCCTCTAAATTCTGACATACATATTTAAAGGCTGATTGCTTTTGAAAGAATTATGTGATTTTACCAATTCGTCAACTTACTTTATAGCAGCCACTTATGAGGTGCGATTTGTAGTTATATATTTTTAATGATTATCTTACCAAAGAGAAGACAAAAATAAACATTATAATATAAATTAATAAGAAATTGAAAATCACACTTTTAGAAAGTAACAGATCCAAAAAAATTGGCATATTTATATACATTGTCACTCCAATGACTGACTAAAGGCGTATGCGTTAAATAGACAGACAGGATCGTGTTTCAGTAACAAACCGATGCCAAAAGGTCTTGAGCGTACATTTTCAAAAGGCTCTATCTCGGAAACTTTTATTTCAGACAGGCTTTGGATTAACTTTTACAAGATTCTTTTTGGGGATCCGGTTTTTGCAAAACACAAACTTTTTGAGTTTTTTGTCTTTGCAACAATTAGTTCAAAATACTTCTGAATATATAAGTATAATTATTGGTGAAAGTGCGGTAAACATAAAACTGAGACAACCGGAATGAAAACTGTTTAAAAAGCAGATCTGTGTGATAAATAAACGAACATTTTGCGATAGTCTACTTTTCTAGTCTGTTGGTCCACTAGGAACTTGATAAAGGATGTTTAGCTTTATAAATATGATAAAGCTTTATATGGTTCAGTTGGCCGAAAACAGAACGCAGACAATTGCGACATAAGCTTGGTCATAAGTCCGTTATTGGTACGAAACATAAATCTGATTAGAATATCGTTTGCAACAGTAAAACTTCTTCCCAGTTCGACTTCAGTGAACCGAAAATAAGCAAATCAAGTGTTCTCCCTACACCCACATACACACACTTCCTTAGTCCTTAACACATGAGTGAAGTCAAGTTAAAGCAACTAAAACAATTCAGAGTGGGCAGCCTAAAATTGGGATGGCATTAGTCAAATGTTGTCGCGTTATAGTTAATCTACCATTTATAACACCATCTACCATTTACCGTCCACTGTCCCATGACAGTGCACATGAATTTGCGGTACAAAATTTTCACAGGCTCATGCCTCATGGTTCAATACCTACGATATTTATAATTTATTGTATTTAACGATAACGAAGCCGAATATCATAGTTTCCATTTAGCTGGAAAGCAATTTGTGTTAAAAGGATAAAGATTTCCGAGATTTCTGTAGTGCCGAAAGGCAGAAATTAAGATTATTAATAAATCATAAATATTATCTGGTGCAGCCTTAAGCTAAAATGTAGCACCCAAATAAGTGCAAGAGAGAGGTGAAGCCATTTTTTCCGCTCCTCTTAGCAAATTCGATTCGCAGATAAGCTAAGAAAAATAGTAGAATGTACTAAAAGGAACATTCGCGATAGGTCTTCAAAATCGGATGAATTTTCGCATGGAGGCGCCAGTGAAAGAAAATATTTGATAAAATCCCTGCGAACATGGACATAGGCAACCGTATAGCTGGTTTCTCCAGCGGGAAAATTTCATTTATTAATACGATTAACGAAGATCGATTTATGTGGGATCTGTACCATAAAATAAATAAAAAATATTAAAATAAAATGAAGTCTTAAAATATGTGGTTTCACTGGGAAATAAGCAAATCAAATATAAAAGGGCTAAAATACCAAAATCCTTCAAATCAACAAGGAGGCGCATGATGTGCTGTACCCACGATACGGGAAGATGGCGTGGGGCATAGGTAGCGTCTACCTGCGCCTCAAAAGGCGCCACCCCACGGATACAATTGGACGTGTAGATACCATTATTACCAAACTCGTGCGAAAGGTTATCCATGCTAACCTTATGTCTGATTACAGCTTTGACGGCCTGAATGTGGTGATGCTAGAAAGCGAGGAAAAGCGTCTTCTGGTAGCTTCCTGCTATACCGCAAACGACAGGCCGGATCTATTGGAGGAACTCAGAATACTACGGTGTCAGGATGGAGAGTGCTTTAGAGACTATCCTTCTCAGACCATAAGTACATTCAATTCGAATGCGAATTCAAACACTCACCAAAGTTTACAGTCTACAGAAACCCCGGAATTCAAAATGGGAAACATTTAAAAAGACAATCACGACACGACTCGCGACTCGGGTCATGCCCAGTACCGATAACTAGAAAGAGGACCAAGCCACCTTGCTGGAACAAGGACCTATCGCACCAACGAAACAACCCCAGAGAATTTTTTAGTCGCAAAGCACACGAAATATTATATCATCAATAAGAAATACAAAATCCTACTCAGTGAATTCAAGATGGAAATACGCAGGACACAAAGTAACTCGTGGAGAAACTTCTGCTTCAATATCGAGACGGTCCCACAAACGGCTAGACTCCGGAAGTTGTTAGCAAAGCAACCTTCCGTAATGGCAGCGAAAAGTCCTAACAGCAATAATGCAACTGATGCCAATGTGCAACAGGACCTAGTAACTGGAAGAGAAAACCTCCCAACTTATCTATTATCCTCTAGAAGAATATTTCCAGCCATGGTACAGGTAACTAAAGAACTGATTACCCTATGGCTCTCTATAATACACATAGCTTGTATAAGGACGGGCTATATCCCTATCCAATGAAGGACCTCTTGGATTGCCAAAAGCAAGAAAGTGCAGCCACATGAGCCCAAAGGACTATCGAAAGAGCCCTTCACAATATGGAGTATGCTCTCGGGGTATTTGTGGACATATTCGGAGCACTCAACAACGTTAAAACAGAAGGAATAATAAACCGCTAATAAAGTACCAACACGCATCACACCATCAACCTATGGATAAGGAACCTTCTAAGTTGTAGGCGGGTACAAGACGATTGGGGCATTGCTTTCATTGTGAAGGGTGCGCAGTGCGCACAGAGACACACCATAGGGAGAAGTTCGGTCGCCCCTCCTTCTAGAGGAAAGTCCCTAAGATAACAGCTTATGCCGATAACATAAGGATAATTATAACGGGAGTTTGTTAATCGACCCTCAGCTCCATCGGGGAATTAATACTCAGAGAGATATGTGAGTGGGCGGAGAAGGTAGGACTCAGTATCAACGCGGACAAGACGGACCTCATTCTCTTTATTAAAAGATACAAGGTGCTGCTACGAATCACCTGCTCTAATGCATTGGACTTACACATCGGTGGTGCGTCCGACTTTGCTGTATGGAGTCTTAGTGTGGTGGCAGGCCACGGAAAAGAGGACGTACAAAAGCCTTATGGAGAAAACTCAGCGGCAGGCATTGCTCAGCCAATGCAGCAAATTCCAGGCAGAAGTTTTTGCCATTAGGAAAGCGGCAGAGACCGCGCATAGTATAAGTCGCCAATATGGGACTGTCAACATATTCGTATACAGCCAAGCGGCGATAAAATCCATGCAGTCGTCTGTTCCCTGCGAGCATGAAGTCAGTGCGGATATTCTGGGTTCCCAGCCACCAGGGCATTGATGGTAACGAGGCGTACGATCTTGCAATGAAAGGCGTCAGGCTGGCGAATGACAGAATGGATAACGTGCCTGTTTCGTTAAGAACGCTCCAAAGCGAGCAAGGATCAAACGGGCAAGGATCAGATACCTAGGCGCCCCGGTATTGGCATCACTGGAAGATGCCTCCAGGAGGGTGGCAGGCGAACTAGTTGTCTTTACGAAAAACACCTCGATCCTTTAGGTAAAATCTCGTAAAAATTGGTCATGTCCATACAAACCCATCCGGACAACTAGGGGCCATATTGACCCATGTAAGGCCCCATGAGGGCCGTCCGCCTTTACCTAATCTAACCTAATGCATTTTCTTTTTTTATATCGATCGATTCTGTGGACAGAATCAGAATCAATCAGCTTTTTTTGAGGGGGTACGGGAGATTTCCTATAACTTCTATACTAATATACTACTAAGTGTTACGTTATTATACATAATTTAAATTAATAAACTAGCTCAAGTCGTTTGCACTGAATTAACCCTACCCCCCCATTAAACAAATAAAAACTAGCACAGGAGAGCTTTCCGAATTGAAACATATTCTATTTTGGCGTAATTATGCCTTTTTTAGACATTGATTTTATTCAAAAAATTATCATATATTTCTAAATATCTTTTTAAACGAAAATACGAAACGTGAGAGCATTTTAAGGCCAAAAACAGAATGATCGTCGAAGTCGTACATTTTCCGATTCGCCATTAAAATCTTAAATATTTAAAATCAAAACATTTAAAAGTATCAGAAATTACATTTTTAACAATATGACCCCGGGGTCATAAAATATTTTCAATAAGTTTATTAATATTAATCTTAATATTAAATATGAAGATTTATTAAACAAATAAATACTAACAGGAGAGTTTCCCGAATCGGTATGGTATTGGGACGTAGTTGCCTTTTTTAGACTTTTAATTTTTTCAGATAATTACTACCAGCAAAGGGTAGTACCGTTATTCGAGTGACGGCAAATTGTAAACATGTGCTCTGCTCAAAGCTCTCTCGCACACATGACAGGCAGTTTGCGGAAACTTTTAAAAATAAAAACTACTCAGGGACGCCGAGACCTCAAAGGTTACGTCGAATTACCGTCTGCAACTCGGGCGAGTCGAACGAAGGACGATATTTGACGCTAGTCAAGTCGAATAAGCACAGCCGACAGTCGACACTTTCTGGACAAACCTGGTACACTTGTATTTAGCCGAAGAACCAGCCCCGCTTGCTGGCAACAATGAACACACGCTCCTCAAATGTAGGCTCGAGTCGTCTAGAAGAAGGCAAGGCGACGTGGGACAAACGGCATGTCACTTGTTTCGCGGCTTTATTTTGATGTTTTGCATAAATACGGAATGCTTTCCTTTGTCAGCAATTTAAAATAATTTTTATACCCTTGCAGAGGGGTTGCAACGCAGTAAAGGAGGCATCTCCGACCCCATAAAGTAAATATATTCTTGATCAGCATCACCAGCCGAGTCGATCTAGTCAAGTCCGTCTGTCTGTCCGTCTGTCGGTTTCTACACGAACTAGTTTCTCAGTTTTTGAGCTATCGAGCTGAAATTTTCATCATAGTCTTATTTCCTTAGCACGCAGTATCTATGTCGGAACGGCCGAAATCGGACTACTATATCCTATAGCTGCCTATAGCTATATCCTATAGCTTCTCTGTTTTTAAACGTATTTCTATAAATTTTAAGATATAAAAGTTTTTTATGGTTATAGAATTACGGTTTTCATTTTTTTAAGATCGGACAACTATGTTATATAGCTGCCATAGAAGCGATCGGTCGCTTTTTACATTATGCCTGTTTGTGTGGTATGGTTTTTGATGAGAGTTGGAATTTTTTGGCCTTTATGTAGATGGTTTCTCCCTCAGAACCACACATACACCAGACACGAAAAGTTGTCGAGTTGATTTATAAGGAATTAAACGGAAAAAGTCGCCACACAAATATGGTACACACCCACAGCGCCTAGCAAGCGCGCACAATACAGGCGCTCTGTAAATCACATGGACCATATGAAAATTGCGGTTGCGTAATAAAAAGAGGAGTTTATCTGCGTTGCTTTCACCTAGAAAACTGATTTACTTTGCAATTTTATGACTTTATTAAGAATTATGTGATGTTTTAAATATTAATACCACTTAAAATCTGTACATCAGAACCAGGCAGTAGAGCAAGAAAGTGCATACAGGTTCCTCAGAGCTCTTCATAACCTTCCGTGCGACAATTGTTTGCCTAACTTCTGTTCAGTTGCATAGTGTGAGTTTCAGCTCGAGCAGACTCTCTTGACCTCCAGTAAATAGCATGAAAATCCTCTGAATTAGTGACTGCCATTTATTCATATCAAGGCCATGGACAAAGTTATGAGTGCGTATTTTTAAGCAACGAAATTGTAATTTGACTTGGCAAGAAGCAACATCTTAATGCGCATAAATGGCAGGAGCTGTTTCATTCATTGCTTTACATATCCGTGTGCAGCTGCAGGTTGTGCTATGATAATGTATACGCAGCAGATTTCCCTGCCAGTGCCCTTCTTCCAAATAGGGCCAACAAAAAAGCACGAATTGTTGTTACACTCATAACATAATTTTTCTAAATTTAAGAAAACATAAGAATATAAGAAAAATGTTCTCCAACCCCATAAAGTATATATATTCTTGATCAGCATCACCAGCCGAATCGATCTAGCCATGTCTGTCTGTCTGTCTGTCGGCTTCTACGCAAACTAGTCTCTCAGTTTTTGAGCTATCGAGCTGAAATTTCCAGCATAGTCTTATTTTATTAGCACGCAGCATATATGTATGTATGTTGGAGCGGCCGAGCGGACCACTGTATCCTATAGCCGCCATAAAAATGATGGCGAAATAAATGTAATAAAAAATTGAACTTCTCTGTTTTTAAACGTATTTCTTTAAATTTCGAGGTATAGCAGTTTTTTTCGGTTTAAGAATTACGGTTTTAATTTTATTAAGATCGGTCAACTATATCATATAGCTGCCATATAACCAGGGGTCCGCACCACTACAGTCAAATGCCAACATTGCATTTGTATGAGTGAACATCGAACACTCTATGGCTAGATATGAGAAAAAAAACCGCTAAAATATATTGTTATATGGCAACAAAATTAGCTATAACCTAAAAACTAGCTATTTAACGCTAAAAAAAGCTAAATTTAGACACATAATTACAATTAGTCTTCACTGATTCTGCTGTTCTCTTTTGTGCATACTATGCGTGAGCGGCAGCGACGCCGACTGAGAAAAATCTTATCCCGCGGGATAGGGCCGTGCGGACACACGAAAAGTGTTTCTAAGCAGTACGATAGAGCGAGAGGGTGAGTATTGACCTCTCGTTTTGGCTCAATACTTAGGAACACTTTTCGCGTGTCTGAGTACGGAGCTTTATTTAAAAACTTTATCTGTTAATATCGATGTATCGATATAAGAAGTATGGATACGGTTTAGGGGTATTTCTCCACTTTTCTTTTTCCAACTATCGCACGAGTATCACGAAAAGCGGAAAAGGTGTTTCTACTAGGAAAAAGGGAACTAGGAAAATGCTTTTTAGCACTGTCTTGAAGGGAAACAGCTGTTTATACCCGGTACCCATAGGGTACAAGGGGTGCCAACCGAGAATGTATGTAACAGGCAGAAGGAGGCATCTCCGACCCCATAAAGTATATATATTCTTGATCAGCACCACCAGCCGAGTCGATTTAGCCATGTCCGTCTGTCCGTCTGTCCGTCCGTGTGAAACAACAGATCTCAGAGATTATAAGCTTTATGTATTATGTAGCATTCTTACTTGTTTTTTGTTTTGGTTTGATTTGGCGGAATATTAAATTTAATTCGGAATTTAAAACAATGTAAACTAAGATTAAAAATGATAGAGCTAGACTTGATTTTCTATCAAATAAAAACACCTCTTAACGAGGTGAGATTAAAGTGACAATGGCACGCACATTCAACTCAAAAAGTTTCTGATACCAAATTATAATAAATTTGTATTTTAATATGAACAGATTTTTTAAAAACTGTTTTGCAAGTGAACTTTCTTTTAACGAATGCTAATTTTATTTTGTTTAATTATAGTTTTCATTAAAATACATAATATTAAAACAATCTGGTTAGGTCCAAGGCATAAAAATATGTAATTTGAGCATTTTATACCTTCTAATAGAATTCATATGTATCAAGCATTTTTGACTTACTCCTATCAATTTTTGGTAACTATCTTGCAACAAAAACTGGATAAAACCAATCATAAATGGTAAAATAGATAAACGTATCCCAACTTTGTTGCTAAATAATTAAAAAAACACAAATTTTGAAATAACTCTGATATCTTTTTAATTAGCTGGCTCTGCTATTTTATGAATTTTTCAAATGCGGAGCACTGCAGGATATTGATTACATCCTTATTATTTACTGAAGATTAATGTTTCTAGAATATATTAGGCATAATACTGGCCTACTTACTCTATTTTTGACTTCTTATCGATACAAAGACCACCACCATAGTCATCTTTCTAATTAGTTGACAATAGCTGTAATAATGTTTAATAATATTTAATAATTTAATTTTATTCTTACTTCAACTTAATTTTGTACATTTTTGTTTATTTAACAAAATTTTGTTTTTTTTCATAGCTAAATCCGACTGTTCATCACATCTAGCAAAGTTAACAGACCATCTAAAGGCGTTGCCCAACACTGTACCTTTAATCTAGTAGGCATCCGACCTACATTTTTTTTAAATTTCTCATTTTACTTAACTTTGAAAATCCACGATAAATCTATTTTTCAACGGATTTTTGGAGTTGTAGGCCTGTTTGATACTTTGGGCAGTCAACTTTATAAAAAAAACCCGTTTTGATTTTCCAACGGATTTTTGTCGAGTTTTTAGGATGCTAGCAGCACGTTAACATTTGAGTTAACGGATTTAAATTTCCACTTTTTTCAAGTTTATCGAGCTATAGCACACAAAGTACTTATCCAATATACAGAAAGTGTTTAAATCGAAAGGTTAGTTCATTACCTGTAAAATAAAATATTCGACGGGTAAATTGGCTGGCTACAACTAGAGCTATGAAATAATAAACGTAAACTGAGCAGATTTTTTTTGTGTAAAACTTAAAAATAAAAAAAATTTAAGCCATTTTCGTGATCTGGGGATTCAACTCTACCAGAATTTCGCATCAACAGGCTTGGAGCTCGTCCAATCCTGTATTCGGATCGTCCTCGATTCGGTCATGTTCGTCTTCAGATACGTCCAGCTCAGGAATACTAGAACACCACGGCTTCATTTTGTCGGAGGAGAACACAGAACAGTATTTGCGTCCTGTAATCTGCATTCCAGGAATATCTTCGATGGCATAGCGATCGTTTCCAAGGACCTTAACAATTTGGTAGGGACCTCGGTAACGTGGTTTTAGCTTGCGTGACTCGCCTGTTGTAGCCGGTTCATTTTCAATGACTACAAGATGGAATAGATAGAAGGGGTAAAATGTTTAGAGTCGAGTCTTTGCTTCCATTTGGCTCGTTCGCAAGCGATGTTAGCGACAGCTTGGTTTCGATTGTCAATGACAGATGTGCGAACTCAAATGAGTTCAGAATGCTGAAATGGGTTTTGTTTGCGTGCCTCAAGTACAATACCAGTGGCAAAAGTCGCCGCAATAAGTACAATACAAATTGGGCTACGGAGAAGTGAATACGTCAAGAGTTCTTTTCGTACTATTTTTTATTGAGTAAGGCATGGAGTTTATATACATGTTCTCGGGTCAAAGGGTATTTACTTAGGTCTACTCTGGGTTACATTTATCAGATACATGGTTTATCCTATCAAAACATTAACAGCTGGATACAGATATGTGAACTACTTAGATAACTAATTCCCGAGAAGTCTGCATGCAATACGTGACCGATCGTGGGATTCATTTACGGCCCGAAGTGCACAGGCCTGTGTCGTCCAGATAGTACCTAGTTTGTTTAGGTAGATGGACAGTGACCAGTCTCAATCTTATCAATAAACTGCCGGTGGCAGCTGCGAGCAATTTCTAGTCCACGAAATTATACAACAGAGTTCTTCTTATCATCATGACCCAGATCTGCGTGTATGGCTGCTGTTAGATGATTCTGCACGACATTGACAGCATTGAAGTTGAAGACGAGATCAATGGAACATTCTTTTGTGAGTTTACACTCCATTGAAGATTGTGCAATGTTAAATCCCAATCCTTCGGGTTGTCACTCATGGTTCGTAGATAGTTAAGGATGGTTGGGTGTGCTCGCACTACTTGACCATTTGCTCGAGGTGTGCGTACATGCGCCACCTTACTGCCTTTGGCACGACAAACGCTTTCCCACTTTTCACCGTACGAGATAAGCTGTGATTTTCAATGACGTAACCAGCTTGAAGCTGTTTTAACGAATCTGTATGAATTTGGCCTTTAAAAACTGCGATAATCTCGGCGAGTGCTTGGTCCTGTAGTTGCATAGTTAAAAGCTAGTCGTCAATGTCAGTTATTATTGTGCGTACTATCTCATCTAAGGGTGTTTGTGTAGGTAAATCAGGAGCACGACTCAACGCATCAACGTGAGACATTTTGCTGTCATCCCGATGAATAAATTCACAGTCGTAGTCAAAAATCTTGATCCACCAACGTGCTACTTGCGGTATTAACTCTTTGTTTACTTTAACCTTGACAATGGCAGAGCAATCGGTAACGAGTCGGAAGGGCTTTCCTAGAATGTACACTCTGAATCTTTGAAGTGTATCAACTACGGCTAATGTCTCAGCTAGTGTACAATGCCGACTAAATTAGCATACTGGTCGCCAATCCTTTTTATCGGAAGACTGTAAAAGAACTCCTGCTATGCCCACAGCATTGGCGTCGGAGTGGACTTCGTGGTACTCAGAAAAATCGTATAATACGAGAACTGGTGCGGAACACAATTTTTCGATAAGCTCTTTGAAGGCTACTTGTTAAAAGTCTGTCTAGTTAAAGGTTGCTTGTTCGGTTTTACGCAAGAGAAGGGTAAGAGGCCTAGAAATTAGGGAATATTTTTTACAAATTTTCGAAAGAATCCCGTGAGGCCTAAAAATCGTCTGACCCCTTTTAAATTTGTCGGAACCTTAAAATTTCGAATGGCACTAACTTTATTTTCCCCAGGAGTTATTCCGTTTTTATTTATGATGTGACCAAGGAAAGTTATCTCCGATTGAAGAAACTTGCACTTGTCAAACCGTAAGGTTAGGCCGCTTTCCTTAAGAATTTTAAAGCATTTTTCGAGTCGTTGAATACCTTCATTGAAAGTTTTACTTGGAACTATTACATCATTGAAATAGGCGAGTACTTCACCATACGCTTGATGATTTTATTCATAACGGCTTGAAAGACTGCTGGAGCATTGACCAGACCAAATGGCATTCTGTTGTACTCGTAGTGGACATCAGAAGTAACGAATGCAGTGTACTGCTTGGATGATTCGCTTAACTCGATTTGATGATACCCCATGCGTAAATCCAATTGCGTGAAGTATGCGTTCCCTGCTAGCTGGGCAAACTGTTATTCTAAGTTTGGCATAGGAAATGGACTTTTAAGAGTGATACTGTTAGGGCGACGGTAGTCAACGCAATGACGATGTTCCCCATTCTTTTTGTCGCGATGACGATTCCTGAGGCATATGGCGAAATCGAGGGGCGAATAATATCATACTCAAGCAATTCAGATATCATATTGGCGACTACAGGTCTGAGTGCGAAGGGTGTACGATATGGTTTGGTATAACATGGAATGTCCGACGTTAAAGTTATTACCATTTTTGTTTATGAGCATTTACCGAGTTCATTTACTGTGTCCGCAAAGCAAGAAGAATTATCCGATACGACGCTTTCTACGATTTTCTTTTCAGCCGATGGGTCTTCTGTAGATTGAATTTTACGGATATTCTTGACAAAGCATTCTTTGCCGTGAATAATAAATTTTTTTTCGTCGCGGCACAGTATATCCTTTCCTAAAAGTACATTTTCGGTAATAAAGTCATCTTGTACAACTAGTGTTTCTACTTCAAACGCGATTTCATCGATGAGGATTTTTGCAAAGAGTTTTTGGGTGCAGAGAACTTTTCCGCCCCGAAACCGTTTAATGTAACCGTACAACGTTGGGATACACCTATAGTTTCTGCGAATGATTGACGTATTAAGCTACGTGTACTTCCCGGGTCTACAAATGCTTTGGTACAGTTCCCATTAACCGAAATTGTTTTGCAAATGTCCGAATAAACAACAGTATCGATTTTATTAACCTTTGGTTTTTCGGGACAATTGGCCGAGTCGTGTGTGGTGCGATTGCAGTGACTGCAACGAAGCGGCTTACGCTGAGGCTCAGGACATTTTGACGAATAGTGTAAATTTTTTTGCCATTTATAACATTTAACTGAGACTTCGACTTTATCGCTAAAAGGACGTTTTGTAAATGCTTGCACGTTCTGTTTTTGAGCGTTCGAATCACGTTTGCTATGCATATGAAAATTATTGTGTTTAATTTCGTTATGTGCGGAATAGGAAAGAATATCTCTTAAAAGGTCTTTACATAATACATAAATATTTGATATCTTCCTTTTAAGATTGTAGTCGTTGATGCCGTTAATGATGTGAGTAGAGATTGCTGAATCAGATAACTCACCTATTTTACCAATGGCTAGCATTTTATAGAAATATTCTTGCGGCAATTTAGAGATGTCCCTGCGGATTTTTGACATTTTAAGATGAACGTCTGTCGGATTATTGAGGCATGGGAAATCGTTGAGGAACTTCGATGTAAACTCTGGCCATGGTTGAAAGACTTGTTCCGTTGAGTCTGCCCAGTAGCGCGCTGCACCGAGCATCTTTTGTTGAACTGCAAATATAAGTTTTCGATCATCCCAACAATAAGCGGCTCGAAGACAGTTAACACGTCTAATAAATTGATGTGAACTTAAGGACTTGGCGGATGATGGGTTAAATTCCGGAAGTAAAGCTACGATTTCGCTGATGTTTCCGTAAGACTTGTTGGTATTTTCAAATCCCATTTGGTAGTGGTTATCCAAGTAATTACTAGGTGGAATCGAAGTATACGGATACGGTCGATGCTGCGATTGTGTACTATACTGGCCAAGGTGTGGTTGTGTATAGGTACCGAAAGTCGTAGTTGCATAGCCGTTTACATTTTGCTGTGCCGAAGAAATGTGAACGCGCGGATTAATGAAATTCTGCGGTATTGATGAGAAGCTTACGTGCTGCGGAACGATAGTATGTTGCTGACATGTAGCAACATTACCCTGCTGCTGTGGCATAGCAACATTATCATGTTGCTGAGAAGTAACAACATTACCGTGTTGCTGATACGTTGCGATGTTATCGTGCTGCTGTGAAGGAGCGGCTAAAACATGTTGTTCAGACGTAGCAACATTTCCGAGTTGCTGAAGCGTAGCAACTTTTACATTTGGATCGATCGTTACTTTTCGCAAATCCCTTGGAGACACGTTTGGCAAACAATTATTAACATGCTCGCTGGCATGTTGGTGCACGTTGTTTTCGTCATTCTCACTACACTCTATTCCGACGTCTCTCCTTAACATTATTTCGTTTGTCTTTTGAGGATTTTCGATTGGTGATGAAATTCCACTCGGATGAAAAGATCTCTCGCGTAGATCGCGCAATGATTTCTCTAATTCGTCAATTTTTTTCTGCATCGACTGCTCCTCAGCACTCGCGTATTCATCGTCACTGTTTTGAGTATTTAGTCTTTTTAATAAGTCTTCGCGATTTCCCGAGGTCGATAGTAGTATAGCTCTGCACTTATTTTGTATTTCTTTCTTTGTGATGTAGTTTTTCTTTAGCAGTGTCGCTGTTTTCGTTAATTTTGATTTCACTTATTGCGCACTATATCCCACTTCTGCGAATGTCACACACACATATGTAAATGTGGTATGCAATATTCACATGTATGTGCGTATATGGATAAATTTGTCAGGAGTCTGTTAGGCGGGTGGGTAGCGCGCATTATGGTGAATAAAACGTATTGTCATAATTAGAAAATACTTTAATTAATTGATTGAACGTTAAGAAATACAAAGTTGATTATTTAATAATGGTTTTGGGTGTAGAACGTTATTTTGAAAGTAGACGCGTTCCCGTTGTTGCCGTTCGTTGCAACCGCAGTGTGCTCTCTTTGTTAGTTCGCTCTCGACTCCCTTTTCGCACTATCTCATGACTCTGATCGTGCATTTTCCAACACCCCATTTGTGTAAGATTTTGCAAGAGGGAATTATAAACTGGTTCGTGACAGAATGGTCCCGCTGTTTTCCAAGACGCCTTGAGAGACTTTGTAAAAAACCGACAGATCGTTGTTTATATGGACGTTATTATTTTTGCATCATATTCCATAGAAGAGCATAAAGAGATTGTTTATGAATGAAACCGCCAGTGTTACTGTTTAGTTAATTTATTGGTTTATGTTAGACATCCGAATTTGATTGATTCGACCGCTATGCGAGTGGTTGCATTGAGAGCAAAAATGTGACTAATGTAAGTCAAAGATGTAAACAAGTTACAGTTAGAAGTTAATGGAAAAGTATTGGCAAAAGCTCGCGCGCCGAGTGAACGTGAGCGGATGGTCATACAGGAAAGGGAAAAGAAAATATACAGGGTGTCTCGTTTCCAAACATACCGGCCCCCTGAACGGTTGTTCAGCACAGAGGCAGTACAGCAATCTTGGTAATTGGGCGTTTATAGGATCCGAGGGCAGTTTTCCCTGTTACAACTCGGACCTTGTCGTCTAATCCAGCGTGCACCTCGGTGATGCGTCCAACTATCCATTTAGAGGGTTGTAGATTGGGCTCCTTGAGTACCACCAGGGTGTCGACCTTCAAATTCTCGGCTTCCATATGCCATTTAGTGCTCTCGTGGAGCGATCAGGTACTCCATATGCCACCGATTCCAAAACCCTTGGACCATGGCTTCAAGTTGATTCCATCTCTCCAATCGGTTAATCGGGATGTCCAGACGGCAGGGTTCAGGCAGTGCGGTATAAGGGTGACCAGTCAGAAAGTGAGCAGGCGTCAGAGGATCCAACGAATGGTCCCCATTTGGGCACAGCGGGCGTTAGTTTAAAATGGCTTCTATTTGCGACAAAACAGTAGAAAGCTCCTCGAACGTTAGAGCCTTGGATTCAAGTATCCGTCGCATATGTAGTTTGATAGAGCGGACTCCGGCTTCCCACATCCCACCAAAATGGGGAGCAGAAGGGGGTATGAAGGGCCAAGAAATCCCTTCGTTGGAGAAAAATCATGCTAATTCCTCATCTTTGGCTTGTTCGATGGCCAGACGTCTCATGTCGTCCAAAGTTTGCTTGCTGTCATGAAATGTGGATCCGTTGTCCGAATAAAGGTCAGTTGGCTTGGATCTTCGGGCAATGAATCGTTGAAATGCAGCGATGAAAGCATTTGTCGTTAAGTCGCTAACAACCTCGATGTGGAGCGCCTTTGTAGTTAGGCATACAAAAATATAGAACCACGCCTTCCCGATCCGTGGGGTTCGTCCCTTTGATTCCTTGATTGTGATCGGCCCTGCATAATCCAGTCCTGTATGTTGAAAACAGCGTACTGTTGACGAAGATTGGTGAATGTTGCGTCTACTCCAGTGTGAAGATTGGTCACATGGAAAAAACGAACAAGTAGTCCAGCGATTGGTGAATCCTTTGGAATCAGAATTTTGTGTTTGACATTGTAGTTGATTGTAGAATGCTCGATTCTTTCTCCGTCCAGGAATGGGGAGAATCTGATTAAGTGCGATTTTGCATGTAGCTGGCTTCGATTTTCTAGCAGCGTATATTCTCTGGCAAATAATTTTTGTTGTACATGCCGAATGAGTCCTCGTCGTGTTGCCAGCAGCGCTTCGGATGTAAGGAATGGTGAATTATTCCTGTGATGAGATCGAAGAGTGTGAATAAATCGATAACAGTAGCTAGATACCCGTATAAGACGCGTCCAGGTTATGAATTTGTGGATGAGCAACTCGTTGATACTTTCATCAGGAAAGTTAAGTAGAGTTGTTGGCTTGATCACTCGTTCTTCGGTGTTGACATCGAAACTTGAAGAGATCCTGATTTTCTTTGTAAAGGGTGGCCAATCATCCTCCGATTTGGCCAGCCAAGACGGACCCTTCCACCAAAGTTGATGCTCTAGAACAGGGGTGCTCAAAATTGCCTTACGGCAGTGCCCTTACCAACACAAACAAAAAAAACACACGCACTCGTGTATCGACGTCGTTTAATTGCTACAAAATGAACACTGAGAGAAAAAAAAAAATAATAATAACGACACGCCAAAGAAATCCAATGAAATGCACGTGTCGGTGGTCCACAATAAACTAAAATCAGACTTAAATCAAATTCTATCAAAAACGCAACAAAAAAAGTGTCAGTGCAGAGCTGATAACAAGACAACAACACTTTGCATTGTGAGTTGAGGATAAAAAAAAATGCAATGGAATTGTTGTTGGCTTGTCTCGATGCGTACAGCTACACAAAGAGGAGAAAAAAAAGTTCTAAGGAATTGTTGTTGGCTTGCCTCGCTACGCAAAAGATCACAAAGAAGAATTTGCGTGTGCCCTAGGGAAGTATGGCATGTGCCGCTCCGTATGCTATGTGCCAAAACAAAAACAAATGTGCTCGTGTGCCATAGCATTGAGCACCCCTGCTCTAGAAGCTTAGACGGATGAAGTCCTCGAGAAGCACAGTCGGCTGGATTGTCCTCCGTGCGAACATGATTCCAGAAACATAAGCTTGAGTAATACAATGACCGGCCCTACCATCCTAAGGGGATCGTAGATTTTTGATAGTTGCGATAGAAGTTCTCTTTTCGTCGGAGATATGCTCGTATCGCAGTCCTTGATATTGAGATATAGTACATCCTTTCCGGGGTTCCATTGGATACCAAGAATTTTGACTGGTAGTTCCCCACCTGATTTGTTGAGGAGCTGTATGGATTCAAAACATCTATCTTCTTCTGGCAGTGATTCTAAAAGGCGCCAACAATTAAAACTCCATTTTCGTAGTTTGAACTGCGCCTTGACCAAGAGTCCAATTAGCTCGGTTTTGAGATTCATGATTTCCTCGATTAAGTCGTCCACATAGGCATCATGTAGGAGTGCGTGGGCCGCTGCGGGAAACTCTTGGCGGTGATCTTCGGCTAGTTGCTTCAGAACTCGAACAGCCAGAAATGGGGACGGTGCCAACCCATAGGTAACCGCCAAAAGGCGAAAATGAAGCAGTGGTTCATTCTCATTCTTGCGCCAAACAATGCGCTGAAAATTGGTATGGGGTTTGAAGACTTGGATTCCTTTGAACATATTTTCGATATCCGCGCATAAAACGTACCGGTGTTGTCGGAAACGTGAACAAACGCCGAGAAGGTCGCGCTGAATCGGGGGACCAACATGAAGTCTGTCATTCAGTGAAATTCCAGAGATGTCCTTTCCCGATTCATCGAAAACTACGCGACATTTGGTATTCAAACTGTCCAGTTTGATGACATCGTGGTGCGGTAAATAAAAGCAAGTCTCTGGGGACTCGGCAACTTGTGCTGATGCTAGCTGTTCCATATGGCCACGCCGCATGTAGTCATCTAGGAAAGCTTCGTACTGCTGCTTGAGTTCCGGAGAGCCGAAATTTGCGTTCAAGTGTGAACAAGCGGTTGGTAGTCTGCGGTAAAGTTGACTCAATAGAAGGTGGCCTCTCCTTGAATGGGTACTCGACGACGTAAACCCCATTCTTTGCGCGAGTGTGTGTGGCCGCAAAATTACGTTCTGTGGGATCATTGGCATCCAAGAGAGCCTGGCTAGGCTGTAGACTTTCCACCTCCATGAATGAGCGAACCATTGTGTCTAGGTCCGCGTGATGCGTAACGGCAGAAGTCAGGTGATAATCGCATGCGTTGTAAGAGACTGCAATAATCCAACAAAAAACTGTATTGAAAGCGATAGGAAAGTCGTTACCAAAACATTTTCTTTCTCCAGTATAGAGAGACCAAAGCTGATCTGATCCAACGATGACATCGATTGATCCTGGTATGCAGAACGTTGTATCTGATAGAGGAAGCTTGCAGATTTGCTTCCACGTAGAAGAAGAGGTGTCAATAGCTTGGGCTGGAAGTGATGACGTCAGCGAGTTGAGAATGAATGAAACCAATTCGATAGTTTGGTCCGAATAACGAGAGCGCAGCTTGATATGTACGCCTCCTCGGGTAACGCCCGCGCTGTTGGCTGCGAGACCAAGAACGGAGATCCGTGCGACGCACGCCTATCCGCTGGACAAATGACTCCAATGCCAAAGTTATTGTAGATCCGGTGTCCAGGAGCAGCCTGCAAGTTGTTGTGTTACCCCAAGCGTTGCTGACGTCTGCGAGAATGGTGGGCAACAGAGTTTGCGAACCTGTAACCGGAAGGTTTTCCAGTGTATGATGCGTAAAGTTGTTTCCCGTGGGAGGAACACTCCCCAAATTATGATCGTCATGAATTAGCGGTTTACCTGGGTGTGCTTGTAGATGGCGCTTCTGAGATTGATGGAAGCTCGCTGCTGTCCATGCTGGCTGCCTTAACGTAGTTACCATTTTGAATTGATTGCGTCGAGCCATGAACCAAAGTATAATGCTTGTGGCGGCAGATCCGACACGTATGTTTCGATGTACAGTTGCTTGCCATATGAGTGGGGCTGAGTCAATTGAAACAGAGTTTTCTTGACTTGAGAGGAGTTCCCTGCGAGATGCGATGTCGAGGGCGATGAATTGAGGTCATCTAAATGATTCTCTCTTCTCGTCTTGAGTGCGTATCTGCATGAAGCGTTGTAGCTGCGCGTCGAGCTTGAGTTGGTCGAACTAAGTGAACAGCTTACAAAGTGTCGCAACGTGAAGTGAACTTTAAGAAATTGGTTAATGGTCACACCCTTTTCTTCGGAGTCTGCGCACTGAGCCCAAGCTTGGCGCGTATCGGTATCTAATTTTGACAACAATATGAAAATTAGCCAGGGATCTCGCTCTTCGCACTTAAGTGCTCGTAATCCACGAATAACTGCGTCTGCACCATCGGCCAGCGGACAATTAGTGATTGTTTGTTATAGCGCTGTTCCAGTCGCTCCCACGCTTCTCGATAATTTTCATTGGTGACCGGAATATGTTTAACTAACGTGAGCGCGTCTCCAGAAAGGTACGATTTTAAATAATGAAATCGTTGGCAGTCCGTCAGGCTCCCATTGGAGGCAATCGATCCAGTAAACATGTCTGAAAAATGTTTCCAGTCCTCATAGTTACCGGAGAATGTTGGGAGCTTGATTCGCTTGAACTGAAAATCCACATGGCTTCTCTGCAAAGTATTTGGTGCTTAAACAGTGGCAGGTGTACTGTTCGACGTGACTTCAGCTCTTAGGTCCTCCAGAGTGTTGCTTAAAATAGCGTGTGTAGCGTAATGTTCTCCTCATATATATCAAAATCGTCGTCAGGGTTTTCCCAATCTGGTTCAGACTGAAAAGCGTACAGCTCTTCCGAGAGCCGCACAAACCGCAAATAGTTTTCTTAGAGTTGCGCTAGGCGAACCACTAGTGTTTGCACTGATTGAATGTCTTCCACAAATTTTATGTCATTATTATGAGCACGAGTTATTTGGCCTTTGCAGAAGCCTCGCTGTTGAATTACACTCCGCATGTCGATCTAGGAATCTATAGATCACCGTTTACAAAACAAACAATAATCAAAGTCAAATGTCCGAAAGAAACGCGTTACCGGCGATCCGGTGGTCCTATTGCTCCTGGTATAACTACTGAACCTGGTAAACCTTGTGTGCCTAGTAGAATTGCTATACCTTGTGAATCTATAGAGCCTTATGAACCTTATGAACCGTGTGAACCTTGTGAAACTATTGAACCTTGTAAGCCGTATGGAACTTCTAAACCTTGTGGATCTAGGGAACCTTGTCAACCTAGGAAACATGATGTACCTTGTGGTCCTAATAAACGAGTTAAAGATAAGAGATCCGGAAATACGTCGAGTGCGAGAAAAGTTGGTAATTGGTGAAATTGAAAATTTTATGTTCCGAGCCGAATGCAAGAAGATTTAATTAGGAAATTCCATGAAAAGTTGGGCCATTTTGCGACAGTTAAGTGATTCACAAACTGAGAGAAAAATATTGGTTCCCTGGTATGAAAAGTAAGGTCGATCTGTTTATAAAGAATTGTTTACCGTGCATTTTACATTCAGTGCCAAAGAGTGTTCACAATAGAACGCTCCGGTCCCGATTGATACAATCCATTATGACCACCTAGGTCCCCTTCCGTCTTTTAAATTAAAAAAGAAGCACTTGTTGTTGATCATTAATGCGTTCACAAAGTTTGTTAATTTATATCCGGTCAACTCCACCAGTACTAGGGAAGTCAACTGCTCTTTTGAAAAATATTTAGAATATTAAAGCCGGCCTCGCAGAATCATTTCCGATAGAGACACATGTTTCACTTCCTTTGAGTTTAAATAATTTCTTGAGTGTAGAAATATTGATCTATTTAAAGTAGTCACAGCGGCCCCGCAGGCAAATGGACCGCGTTCTAACACCGATGTTGGGAAAGCTATCAGAGCCCCTGAATCAAGCCGATTGGTATACTATAAATTGCTTAACCGTGTTGAATTTGCTAAAAACAACTCCGTTCAGTGTAGTACCGGAAAGACCCCTAGTATATTGTTATTTGGATGCGAGCAGCGTGGTCCAGTGGTGGATGAGCTCACCGAATATTTGGAAGAGAAATCAAGAGAAACCGCGATGTCTGGATACCGTGGCATCGTGGTCCATTTAAAGTAAACCGTGTTTTTCCGAACGACCGTTAAGAACTTACTAATATAGACAATTGTCAGCTTACGCAACTCCCATATAAAGGAATCCCTGAGACTGCTAGGCTTAAACCATGGTTGCAAATGTGTAATAAAACCATAGGAATGTGCGTATGATCGAGGTCGATCAAATGTCAGGTTGCCCGAATGTAAACACCTCATTTTGTATTACACGGTCACATTAGCGACCAGTTGGTATAATGTTATCGATAATAGTCATAGCGCATAGAATTAAGCTTGATTTTTAAGAAAAGAATAGACGGTCACTTTGGTTTGGCAAAAAGAGCGATCGACACGTTTCGGAACGAGAAAAAGGAAAAGTTATAAAAATAAAAGCCATAAAAGCCGTTATTATTTTGATATAAAAGCCTGGGAGTTTACACAAAAAAACTTAAACTTAATTTGAGAAAGATTTTTTCCCGATTTAAAGACAAATTTTTCTTAAAATTAGGGCGAATCGCCTTTAGCCCCTGTTTAAGGGCGATTTTCTAAATATACGGGCGAAAAGCTGGTTTTATAGGGCGATTTTAGGTAATGCGCGTTACCCAAAGCCTTGTGCGTCTAGTTAAAATATAAATCCGTTTTTGAATGACACGTCCACCCCAAATGGCCTTAACCTTCTAAGCCCCAAGCAGCCTCAACAAATTAATTATATAATCTGTATTATATACCCTTTGTTTGTTTATATACCCTTTGCAGTCTGCAACTTGATAATTTAAAAACGATCCATTTGGGTAAAATTCAAAAATATCGAAGTTTTGAAATTTGTTAACATTTACCTACACATTTTACATTTAGAATTTTACATTTTCATATAAATCGACCGCTCGCTTCTATGACAGCTATGACAATTAAAACAATAATTCTAAAACCGTAGAAAACCAATATATCTCAGAATTTATAGAAATACGTTGAAAAACAGAGATATTATAATTTATTTTACATTAATATTGCAATATAGTGGTCCGATTTCGGACATTTCGACATATATACTGCTTGCAAAAGAAATAAGACAATGCTGAAATTTCAGCCAAATAGCTCAAAAATTGAGAGACTACTTCGCGTAGAATCCGACCGACGGACATACCGACAGACGGAAAGACAGACAGACAGACACGGCTAGATCGACTCTGCTGGTGATGATGATCAAGAATATATATACTTTATGGTGTCTGAAATGCCTCCTTCAGTATCACAAATATCATGGCAATATTATAAAACGCTCTGCAAGGGTATAACGAAAAGCTTTTCTATTATTTTAATTAAAGTTGTCAGTTGACAATAACAAATAATAACAAATAATTTTATAATAAGTTCCTTGAGGCATACCTTTCTAAGAATCTTTGAAACGACTTTTAAAAGAAAAGGTATAAAAATACCATTGAACTAAAAAAAAAGACAAAAAAAATTTACATTTTGGGTGGCCGCAGTTTCAATCCACGGTTCGAGGATATTTGTATTTGTATTTGTTAGAGCAATGGACTGTTCATTAATATAGGATATTCTACATACACTGAGGAGCAAAACTGTAACACCATTTTCGATTTCTTACATCAACGGTCTGTATCTTGAGTTATATATAATGCATGCTGAAGATCTTACTCTTATTTCGTTGGTGACTCATTTGACTATGTTTCTGAAAACTTGAAACAATTTGATTGGCCGAAAGAAATTGGCAAAAAAAAATGAAAAAAATGTCAAATGTTACAGTTTTGCACCCGAAACTTTTTTTTTGTAATCTTGAATCTGAAGGTTCGAAACTCAATCACTAGGCTTTGTTTTTATTAGATGTGGTCGTTTTTGGTTAAATTAGGCAGTAATAATTGCTTACGTAAAAGAAAAACAAACTTAAAGATCTACCATTTGTATGAAATTTAGAGGTTGTGTTACATTTTTAAAGTCAAAAATAAAAAAAAAATGTCGATTAGCTTTTTAGTTTTGATTTTATTACCAATGAAATTTCCAACAAAATGAGGTATTGATCATTAAAATTGGACAAAGGGAAGCAACGGGGCAGACTGAATAGTAAATAGAGTGGTTTACAATTTCTGTTTTGTATGGACGCCTTGGACGCACTGAAGCGGTAGCATAAATAGCCTGCCCAGTTGCTTCCCTTTGTCCAATTTTAATGGTAATAAAATCTTTTTTTTTTAGATTTATTAATTTTTATTTATTATTTTTTTGGCATGTCCGTCTGTCTGTCTGACATATATTAGCTGCAATAGAAAGAAGACTATCTGCAAAATTTCATTCAGATAACTCAAAAACTGAGGCTAATTTGCGTAGCAACGGTCAGACGGACATGGCTAGACTCGGCTGGTGATACTGATCTAGAATATATTTACTGTAAGGGGTCGGAGATGCTTCCTTATATTATCGTGTAGGCTGAGGTAGAAATTCAATGACGTCACGAGAGTTCGTTTTGTCGGAAAACTCAAAGGTCATTTTAGTTATCACATAGTACACGGACTGCGGTATTACGAGAGTAGTCTGTCTTGCTCTGTGGAGGAGCTTTGTGGAGTGGATAGCTCCATGGTTTAGTTTGTGTAGGAAGATTTCACCGCAACAGGTCCGATGATCCACAAGAGTAGATAGGTTTGGAAGTCATAGCCTGTCTCTCAACAGGGGGCCTCCCCGCCTCCCTGTTTAAACCTGTTAAGGCAAAACAGAAGAAATTGTTTCTGGACGGATTCGATTCTATCTTTTTGAATCACAGCTGTTGGTGACCAGATAATGGAGCAGTATTCCAGTGTGCGACGCACCTTTGTGGTGTAGAAATCTTAAAATCGTCCTTGAACCACCATAATAGGGTCTTAGCTTTGTTAGATATAGTGCAGATGTGGCGATCAAAAGAGATTTTATAATCAAACAAGACAACGAGTGTGTATAAATTAACATAAATGTGTGGATCGGCAACTGGTCCCCCGCTGCTGTCTCGTAGTAATTGCGAATTACGCACGGCGGCTGCTGGTCCCACACTGCTGTCTCTTATTAAAAGGTTGGTGGACACTTCAGGTCCTCCGTTAGGTAGCCGGTTGGCCGGTGTTTACCTCCTCGGTAACTGATGAGTTACGAAGATTACGTTGGGAAGATGACTGTCTTCCTATCACTACTGGCCTAGAGACTCAGATAGTGTTCAATGTGATAAATGATTTAACGACGAAGGCCGGAGTTATATTCAAGCATGTCTGTTCTTTATTGAAATCAGAATGAAACTGAACTTAAAGCTAACAAAAATTGGAATCATAGCGGCCACGCAAATATGCTGTGTTTGCCGGCTATGCATGGGCTTCAGGCCAGACGCTGTGTCAGCAGTTTTGGCCGGAGCGAGCTGTCGAACGAACGGTCATTGCCGTCGCTCGGTTAACTTAGTTAACTACTCCCCCCTCAGGAATGAGGCCGC